>SCLF01077886.1:0-11380 GCA_004367975.1 Mesochordaeus erythrocephalus
AGGGGGTTAACTGTACGAACGCGGATAAATTTGGACATTCCGAAAATAGATTCGGAACCGCAAGAACAAACTCTATCAGATAAGCGAAAAACGATATACGTTTGCGTGCACCCTGAGAGGGGGCGGGGGGGGGGTTCACCGTCGGATAGCCGTTCGACATATAACATGGGTGATTGGGCATTACACACAAATAATGCTGCAAAAGCAAATAATTCTGAAACTATCTCCGTCAAATTAGAAAACTTCAGGAACTGTCATTTATTATTAAGTTTCATAACCATAAAGGCTACTATCGTGCTCTTACGACTCATTTGGATAACAACCTTCATAATTTCTGTAAACACCCTTCACGATGCAATATACACTACCCTAAGTCTAGCCTATCCACATGTGTTGCTCTCCAGAGTCTGCATATAATATACCCACTCGTCTGGAAATATTAATATCATCAAGGGGAAAAATGTCGCCAATAAAAAATATATATAATTTCGAATCATAACAACTTCTACTCTTCGCCGTAAGTTAGAGAATTTATTTAAAATAGACGGAATAAAATGTATTCAAATTCGAATATGAAGACAATAAGAGAAATTCCGAAAATAAACAATGCTGGGCTGGAATCACAGATAAATTTTATATTACTGATTTAAAATTCTAACTGCTGTGTATTAAGTATCGAAAACTGTAACCATTTCTGTGGTCTGAAAGACACATCTCTCCAGTTTTTGCCGACGAATGAACCATTAAACGCTCACACATCTAATTGATCACCGGTACGGAAACATCTGTACCGGATCGAACCGGATACTTTTTACATTGAAAATCACTACTTGAACAAGAATTTGAGTTGGATCTCATCCAGAAATGAGCAAAATCTATCGAAGGGCTAATTTGACCTGTGAAGTCACCTATGGTAATGCAATTGGGTAAAAAATAAAGTCCACGAACAAATGCAAGCTCATAAATTCGTGATTATCGATTCTGCCATACGGTAGTCAAACTTTTGTAAACGCCATGGATGAGGCTATTGTCGTAATAGAGGCCAAATGAAACTTATTCCCAAACAAGCTCTTGAACAAGAACCGGTAACTATTCATGGCAACCGAGAAAACTTACAGGACGTTTTCACCGTCGTTTATACTACGAAAATTTCCGACTGAATTTACCAAAGATCACTTCCAATGGACTAAGGACGGGAAAAAAAGTTTTGAAAAATGAAAACGCCAAACCACAACGGACGCTCGCTATTATTGGTGGACAATTTTAGCGGTTATTATATCAAATATTCGTCTGCAGTATTTTTCAGTAAATCTAAGAAGCTTGGTTTAACAAACACTAGATACGGGCTACATAGCGTTTATTAAGGTAAAGTTGCGCAAATTCGTTAAAAAATGTCTCGTAGACATTATTGATAAAAAAACTAACTCAATTACATTACGAAGTAACGCCTAGATTTTGTTAGGCAAAGCGGGACTTTTAGAAGAAATTCCAAAGGATATAAAACGAGAAATAACCCTTTGCCAGAAAACATTACCGATAACTAATAAAAATATATTTGCTATAACATTTGCTATTTTTTAAATCTTGGCTCTATTTTTCGAAAATATACCTAACCGATCCACTTTTTATTTCGAGATGGATAGCTTAGACTTAAGCTGACGTATCGACCCCATGTACAATTTTTTCCGGATCGAAATTTATAGAATTAGGTCTATCCTTACATGAGGATTCGTGGACGTTTATAAAATCACTCGTTTTACAAACAGTATATTTGACAAAAATAAATTACAAATGTATTTTAACCGAGTTTGCCAGGCGTAACAAATACGTTTGGTGATTTTTTCTGCACCTAGAAACAGTTTAGCTGAGGAAAAGTGAAATACTGACGTCAGTTATGTGGATTTTTCCGTAATAAGTTAAAGACGATCATATTTGGTAATTTCAACCATGTTACATTTTCAAAAAGCGTTTGGTATAACTTTCAATTGGTTATCATCATTCAAATATGTGTATTAACGCGTCAGAACAATCGCGTCATGTGCTTTTCTTCTCACCCAAATTTTCAATCCAAAATCAACAAAAAATTGTATACGTTAATCCTTTACGATATTTGAGAAATGCTCATATCCCGCACGTTTACGTGTCATGAATCATCATCAGCCAGTCAGTCGGCTTCCCGGTCATGTTTGAATGCTTTGCAGCTTCCGTAGCACACTACCGGTAAAATTGCCCCCGTCCGGGCAACTAATTGGTCAACGGGACTTAGTGAGTTTTATAGTTTTTTTCCGGTTCTCAGAATAATCAAAGTTATACGTCGTCGTACAGTTAGCCCCTCCCCTAAAGAAAGTGTAAAAAGACCTTTTTTGGAAAAAAGTTAATTTTAACTCCTGGGGTATGTCAGCTCACCGAACTAAATTGTACTAGGTCAAGTGGACCCCAGGGCATCCAATAAAAGCATCGACAACATACTCTGATCATTTGTTTTAAAGCAATGGACCTCGAAATCACATTGTTCAAAAATGAAGAAAATTGACTTTGACGCCATGTCAACATTTGAAAATATGACGTGCAACGGATTTATGAGTGGGAAAATGCAGGACAGAAAATGAAGAATTAACTTCCTTACCACAAAACACGCAGAGCTGGACGGGAGGTGGTATATATTTGGCATTAATTGAACCTGAACTGGCGAAAACAAGTATGGTGGGACGAAAACAAGTATAATAGGACATTTATTTGTATAATGGCCAATGGCGCTGCTGTTCAAGAGCAAAAATGTACACTAACTAACCAGAAGTGTAGTTAGTGAGGATCAATGGTTCATTCAATGTCAAACCCAAATCAATATTCTGGTTGAAATGGAATTGTGAATGCAAAGGTAATAAAACAGTTTTTATTCAAAATTATAACCATTAAAATTGATAGGATTGTTGAAAAATAAATATCAGGCAACAAATTCTATAAACCGAAAACTGAAAGAAATTGGCAGATAGCAAGGAGAAAAGTGCATGCACAAATGAAATTAAAGAAAACTGCACACAGATTAATTCAAAAGAACAAAGTTTCACAGAATACAGAAAATCATTAGAAATTAGTAAATTATCGGCATGTAATATAATTTTGTCAGGTAACAACGCATAAAGTAAAATGTAAAACATATGGCAGCATCGAGTTAATTCGAAATCATCGGTAGCAACACAATCAGGCTGAGTTAAATGGAATGAGCCGCGAAGTGAACTTCGTGGGAAAAAGACTGGTCTACGATGATCAGGTATGTATCATCCAGAAAACAACAATTAGAGGAATGGCAAAGCCTGTAGATGCTAGATATCGAAAAGTAGTGGACATGAACATTGAAACGGCTGGAAGCTGCGTGCGAAAAGGCGTACGTAGCAAACAGCCACTTTGAACGTATGCAAGAAAAGCTCATTAAAATGGGATCGGACAAATATGAAACGGGTACGACGTTCTTGGGAATTACTCCTATTATAAAAAGTGGGAATCAATATTTACAACAAAATGGTCGGCATCTCCCCTTTACATGGATAATAATTTTCCTGACAAGTAAAAACTTGAAGATATATACTATGGCAACCAAAACACAAAGCAAAATAAAAACGATGCCATATGCACCGATACGAATCTGAATGATTGATATACACAAGGCGGAAGCTACAGGTGACGAGACTTTGATTCGAGTAGAGAATCTCAAACATAAGAAATTTCAACTCTTGCGTCGAAAGGCAGCAAGTAAAAAATGTGATAACACCAGTGCGACAACAATGTGAGCAAACAGTTGAGATACTTCAAATGAATACTCGAGTATTGAAGGAGTGGATACAATTTCTTGCTGAATTCACCGATACAAAGAATATAAATGGATCAAGTCAAGCAACACACTAGTAGACTATATGAGAGCACGTTAGTGAGAACACTTGATATTTGACGCATAAATTAGAAAATATCGGAGAAGTGTAGTGCTAGATTGGAATCCAAAAGTCCGACAAGCACTAATAATTAAGTGGATGGTACTCAGAACGCACTTTCAAAATAAAAAGCGGCGAGCACAATTGTTTACGTGACATTCTTAACTGCATATAGGTGGATTAACGACTGTAGACTACTATAACAGGATCAAAAATATATCAAATTTATGAACGGAATCTGGGCAACTAATAAACTGTGAAATTTCAATATTTATTCAATTATTCATTCAAGTGTACCAAATGAGATCTGAAATGTAAGCCCATTTCACATCAAAATACGCGGGGATTTTCAGACGGTGTAAGGATACTCAAGGGCAGTTTATATTTGGGTAAACCGCTTATAATACTGGTTTATTTTGATTTATGTTGTTAATTAATGCTAACATTTTATAAGCCTCCTAAATGTAGGCGGTTTAGATTGGATATTATAATTTGCGCACAGGAAACCTAACAATTCGCGAGGGGCCATTACATGATTAAAAAATAGATTACCGTACCGAAAATTCGACTCATTGATAACTATCCAAGCACTTAGCTAGTATACGCCACTATATGTAGAGTGATAAATATTATTTTTGATGTAATTTTTCGGATATCTCCAGATAAGATCGGACTGACCAATCTTTAATCATTACAGAACATTAAAATTCTATTTTCTCTCGTGAGGATTCCACTCATTGATCCCAAAAAGGAATTTTTTGGTAGGAGTATAATGTTTTATGATAATCGTAATTTTGTCATATTCAATTTACGTTTTTTGACTATAATGGAGATGAACATAAAGTCAGATGCATTTCAGACTTTTGTCGGAAATATCCTGCCTGAAGTTATCTTCTATATATTTAATTATAAGTGCCAATGAGAATAATTGTCACCTAACACATGAATGTTTAAGTAGTAACGATAGGACGTACGTGGTATTCCTATCAAAAAGTAATTTATTGTTATTATTGAATCAATCCTTTGTCCATGGATCATGACTTCCGACCGAGTTCGTCAGGGCAGAACCCCCATTTTGCGACATTACATTCAAGGCAATTTATTCAAATAAACAGGAGTCTGAATATACCGTCAGAAATACGCAAATTCGGCAAGTTTGATGAAGTTCGATTAAAAATGAAGACAAATAAATTAAGGTTTAATATCATAATTATCGCAGATGAAATCTACCAATTCACAAGAAGTCTTACATGATTGAAAAATAGAGTTCTATTCGGAATATTATAAGCACTTATGAAAACAATAACTGTTTTCCAATCATTCCAAAATTGGCCTCTTCTTGATTTCTTCAACAGGTTTTTCTTACGAGGCAATTTGTTATATGGTAATCGTCATTTTGCCATGTACCAATTATTTATTTGACACCGAAGTAAGATTTATAGGTAATACTATTCCAGAGCGATGTCTTGGGTAATAATTCCGTCGGAACGGGTTATAATTTTTGGAATATCGCCTCTTCGTAGATCATAAATTGTAGTTTCAGAGTATATTAAGCTATGCAAAATTTCGAATAAATTTAAGAATTTCGGATATTTTATCTGCTAGTCTGTCATCAAAAGTTTTGTTTGAAAGTTTTAATATGTTTGGCGAAGAGAATCATTGTCACCTATGCATATTAACTAACCAGGAGTCTGAATATATCGTAAAGTTTCACGATTTCGATCATTCAAAAATTTATATCGCTAACTAAACCCGTCAATTCACGAGGTATCCTACGTGATTGAAAAATAGAGCCCAATAACGAATATAATAAATTCGTTATAAACCCTTAACGATTGTCAAATTGTTTTACAATCATTCTAATAACATATATTCTTGATTTCCATAACGCTTTTGTCACTGATCATATTCAATATATTTGATGAAAACTGCTTCGTATTTCAGAGTATATCAAGTTTCATATACACCACATTCTCCTTTATCTTTGTGAACATTTTCGACAAATTTAACCTATCTTCGCAAAAAACGAGAGCAAGGGATATAATTGTTTTAGTTCAAGGATATTAAATATGAATCTGTTCGAGAAATATAAGTGATAGTTAACTTATAGTACAAATGAACCCAGTCGTTATCGTATTTAATTTTGAAGGATCGTGTTCTGCACAACTGATTTATTTGATCTTCAAATTTGGGATAATTACGACACAACGCAAGGTATAATTATTTGACGCATCAAAAGAATCAAATACATACACCACTTTAAACCTAAAATGGCGACATCGAGGTGAGAAAAAGCGGTGCGTTTAGGTTTAGTCGGTGCGTTTAGGTTTAGCTAGTTCGTTTAGGTTTAATCTGGCGACAAACCTAACCTAAAATGAAAACTATGATTTTACATGCATAATTTTTTGAAAACGAATGATTTACAAATATACGTTTTCATTTTTGTTTTTGAAAGTCTGTATATTTAATTGAAAAAATCTGTCAGCTTTCTTTGCTTTTTAATTTTTGGTTGCACCATTTCTCCCGGCTTCGGAACTAGTTCAACTTCCTTCAACCAAACTTCACAGAAAAATGTTTGGCGATTTTTCTTTGAATGCTTTTGGTTTTCATCAGAAAACGAAACAATTTCTTTTTTTTTGCTTTAAGGTTAGATGTTTTTGGCATTTTGTCTAAAAAATTGTGAATGAATTTGATTGGATCGTACATAAAACATTACCGCTAAACCTGAAATAAGACGTTTTTATTAGGTCGTTTGGATCTCGCACAATTAGAACGGTCAGCTACCATGCCCATACGAGAAAATATTTATATTTTTTAAGGTCAGTAAAAATTTGCATACACCGATAGCACTAATAGTGCGAATCAGATCCATGGAAGCAGGGACTAAATAGAAAATTCTATATTTCAAATTGTATTTTTCGCCATTAAAGTTGAAATAATGCGGTTTGACTGGATCGTTTAATGGTGCGTTTAGGTAAAAGACGAAAAAGCGGTGCGCTTAGGTTTAGAGTGGTGTATATTGTTTGTTGGTCAACACTAACCACTTATATAACCTGTAATAAGAAGTTATTGATCATGGGAGGAGGGCGGGAGAGAAAAATTCCTTTTGAGACCCATTTTTGCGATTAACTCTCCCTGGTTATATTCATTTTAATTCATTGGAGTTCCACACAAATCCCTTGCCAAAAACACGGAAGATGAACTGTAACGTGATTTGATTGGTTCACCACTGTAAAGCGGAATTTCGCCTACGTTATTTTGGATTCTTACCTGTAGTAACGCACTGGCAACGAACTGCGAGTAGGGTGACCAGATGGAACTCTTGGAAAGCGGAAAGTTAAAATAATCTCTGTTGCAAGTTTGAAAAAAAAAGTCCTAAATTCTCAAAAGTGTCGATTCTTGTTACAGCCGAAATTTCTCAAAAAGCGGGACAAAAGCAGGAAATCCCCCCTAACTGCGAGGTGTTGATTAACAGTCATCGCCTACATTTATGCTAAAGGGGCGAGTCCCGGGTTACTGTCAACTACCGCCTGGAGAATTGTGACGCACTGCGGGATTTATGGAACAACAGAATTGGGGATTTGGATAGCCAGAACCGGGACCCTAAATCTGAAAACGGAGTTATGGAAAAACATTAACGAACGCGAAGGTTACGATAATTCGTTCATACCTAGCAAACGCTATCCTTGTCATACCCATCCGCGCTAGAATCGGAGTTGGTCAATATTATTCGGGAATCAGAAAAGTACAAGAAATTCTCGGCATATGTCCAGTGACTGAGTAATGTCGAACAAAATGTGGATACATAGACGTTTATTATAGCTGAACACTTTCACAATACTACAACGCCACATGGAAGGGATTTTGTTGGCGTTGATGGTTCAGTGTATATTGAGTGCCAGCAAAAATAAACGCTGTGGACAAAAATAAAGACGATTTGGTTGTTGAATTGCAACGCTTATGTGCTACAGTAAACGCAATGAAAATAGTAACACAGCGAAACTACTACGACAGAACGGGTTAATTAATGTGAACTAAAATTGTTCGGAAAGAGATTGGTTATGATGAATGCATGGTTATCGGTGGATAATCGGCGATGTGGATTACTTACGCGTTGTATCCCGTTCATTCGGTGACTCCTCGATTAGATCCACACAGGGTGAGGTTATGGGGTTTTCAAAAAATAAAATTACAACAATTATGGCCGTCAGTATTAGGCCCCTAATGTTTTGAGCAGAGAATCTCTTTTTCTCATCTTTCTCGAAATAAATGCGTTGTAGTCTTTTGAAATTGTACTGAACTACATATTTATCCATTTCCGACGTAGTTATAGGTCTCTGTTGAAAACATCTCTATATGTTTTGGTGTTGAAGCGGCCAAATGGAGCGTTATACAAGTCATTTTAACTTTAAATGCCATTTCGAAGTTGTAAGAAATCCTGGAGCTAATCCTCCCCCCCCCCACCAGCTAATACAAATTCAACAAGAGGGGACACCTTTGAAAATTTTTGGACTTACACTAGTGATTATCAATCTCTTTTGGTGTCCCACTTTTGAGGCAGGAAGGCTCTCTTTCTCATCTTCTTGAAAGCCATTCATTATATATTTTTTCCTTGATTAAAGATACATCGATTACCGACCGAATGGTATGTCCCTGTTGAAAAAATCTATTGGTTTTAGTACAATGGCGACCAAATGGAGCGTTGTAGAAAATCATTTCTGACCTTTAAATGCCATTTTCTCAGCCGTAAATGAATGCAACAACATTAAGTTACAAGTACTTTAAGTTGTATAATACACCAAAAAGGTTTTTTCTCCCTCCTTCTGTCAATTCTTGCTAGGTTTTGCTAATTCTTAGAGGAACGGACGAATATTTTCAATGGGTTAATCTCTAGTGGTGCAAAATTTCAAACCTGTGGAAGACTTGGGTGGTACACAGTTTATTGATGATTCATCCATATATATTATAAAAATTCCCGAGTGTAGTGGTGGTCAGTAATTGATTAAACATCAATAACCATATCCCATCCAACTCTTTCAGTAACCACGGACAGAAATAGCCTTTTCTTTCTGATTTTTCACGAGAAATATGAATAGTATAGGTATTAATTTTGTTTGAAAATATTCGCCCGTTTCTATGAAAATTAACAAAACCTAGCAAGAATTGACAATTATAACGACAGAGAAAATTTTATTAGCAAATAAAGAGCGGTTTCAATGTGATAATCTCCAAATTAAACCTATATGTTGAAAGACTAAATCCTTAGCTTTCGAATGTATACATATTGTTTTAAAATATTCATTAGGTTTCGTGATAGAGGGAAAATAAATACACTTTTTTGGCGTACTTTACTATTTATAGTAATTATAACTTAATTTTTTATTGCATTCGGTAGACAGGTAAAGTATAATGGTGAAAGTTTTTTTTAATTCAGAAAATTAACATACGGCTTAGAAAATGACATTTAAAGTTGGTTTATCCATGAAAAACTATTAATGCAATTATATTCTGCTAATGCTACTAATGAAATTACAGTCTACAGGAAAAAGTTGGTCTTACCCATGGAATTATCAACTAATGCAATTAAATTTTCCCTTAATACGCGGCTT
Organism: Mesochordaeus erythrocephalus; assembly: GCA_004367975.1. Taxonomy (NCBI): domain Eukaryota; kingdom Metazoa; phylum Chordata; class Appendicularia; order Copelata; family Oikopleuridae; genus Mesochordaeus; species Mesochordaeus erythrocephalus. The sequence goes on from SCLF01077886.1 coordinate 9,536, forward strand.
CTAAAAGACTAATCTCCAAGCTAAATATATGAGTTGAAAGAAGGAACCCTTAGCTAACTAACGCCGAAAATTTATTAAACTATATTAATTAGTTTTTGAGAGATGGAAACGAAGAGGATGTTTAGACCTTTCACAAACGAGGCAGGTGTGGTAAGTACAGGAAAAATGCGAAATGGTATCTACTCATTAAACCAATTTTTATATAAAGCCTGAACGTGTGGATAAAAAACATTGTTAACCCGTACGCAGAAATGTGTGCCGCTCGGCACACATGTTCGTTAATCAGCCCATAATTTCTGTTATAGAGGTGCTAGGTCGAATTTGCCCCCCAGGACCCCCCATAAACCGTCTTCCCGGTTTCTTTTAACGTACTATTAGACCGGAAGTGGCACAGGAAGTGGAGGCTAAAAACCGGAAATTTGTTTTTCGGATCGGGAATCACGGCAAATTGTTGCCCGAGACGGCCTCTAGTAGGAAATTATCTTCAAAAAAATTAAGTACCTACAGGTACTTAGGAAATTGTACTTTAAAATTTTTAGTTTTTTACAATTTAAGACAGCTGTGTCTTAGTTAGGAAAAGAACGAGCGTTACTTCTAAACCGAATTTTCATGCGGAAAAAAACAGGACAAATGCTTCCCCGGTCGATATATATACGACCGACAAATTTGAGCGTATATAATGGTACCTAACTCTCAATATTAATAGGAGAACTTTTTGAATAAAAACGAAAATTTATTTCGACCAAATGACAACTACTCATCTGTGGCGTGTTCAAGAGAAAACTAATCGACATTATTGGCAGTAAATTATACTGAATGCGTTATATGACCAACAATTTAAAAAAATTAATCTAGAGGTGAAATAATGAGTTTCACAAATGTGTGTCGAGCGACACACATTTCTGCGTGAGGGTAGAACGTCTGTAGTTTAATAATGAAATGTGGTGCATGTCTAGAAAAAAATATTATTATAATTTCGATCCAAAAACTGAATAATCATGTTCGTTCCTTATATTTGTGATTGTCCTTCCTTTCTAAATAGCTTCATCTTTGTGACTTTGGGGAAGATGTTCTCATCTGGTTTAATATATGATGTAAAAATTCTCGTACGAAGATCATCAAAAATAAACAACATCTTGCAGAAAGATCATCCTATATATTTCAGCAGAGTATCATTGCCACATATAAACATTAGTTTTGAAGTCGTGTCCATATGACGTACGTGTTATACCCATTAAAATGTACTTTATTGTTACGATTGAATAAAACCTTTGTCCATGGATAGTGACTTCCGTGACTGAACGAATTCGTCAGGCAGAAGCATCATTTATCGACATCACATTCAAGGCTATTTATTGAAATATACAAGAGTCTGAATATACCTAAGAAATAAGTGAATTCAGCAGGTTTCATAAGTTATATTAATAAATATATTATGATTTTATATCATAATTATCGCACACGAAATCTATCAGTTCCCGAGGAGTCTTACATGATTGAAAAATATGGTGCGGTTCGAATATAATAATTGTTTAAAAACTATAGCTATCGTCACACTGGTTTACAATCATTCCAAAAGCAGATCCATTTGTTCCACGGTAATTTCAAGCAAAAATTCGTTCTCAATCATCATGGCGATTTCTGTGGTATCCAAGCTGTCCAATCCTAAATCCTAGGAAGCATCTAATTACTCAAGAGTACGACTTTAAATTCGTACAGAACACAACAAAGTGGTTTTTTATCAACTGGTACACTGCTATCCAGAGGTCAAATGAGTCTAATTTCGGGGAAATATATGTTCTCCTTCGTACAGTTAACCCCCAAAACCCCCAACATAACGTGAAA
>SCLF01077887.1:0-19682 GCA_004367975.1 Mesochordaeus erythrocephalus
TCAAATTTTGAAAAGTTTCCACTTTTAGCGTTAATACTGTATATAAATTCTTTCAATGAATCTCGCTATGAATTTGTTACACGAAATAATGAGCAAATAGACAATCAACTTCAGACAAATGAGTTTAAAAGTAGTTACAGTGGTTCCGTCTGTGTAATTCGTTAATGATCTCCTAAGTGTTTGAATGAAGGTACTACACGGCATATATGACAAAAACAGCTGTCAGATTTTGATTACCAGGAGAATAAGCAAGTTTTAATATTATTTCGCAAGCTAGGTTTAGTTATTTACACCTAAATATTCTATACACTGAATATCGACGCGTGTCGAATTTAAACGCTGCCAATTAGCCTCTCGTCATCAGACACTTTTCGCGTAACCACTGTAATTACAGTTAATTGTTACATAAGCGTGATATGATATAACACATATTCTATTAAAAAACATGTCCAATGTGTAGTAAATGTCAGATATATTTTAATAGGAGCCACAGTCTTAAATTTCTATGTGCGCATCAATGTTAAAAAGTTTTTCCAAAAATAAAAATTAACATTGAACTTTATGTTTAAGTTGAGTTTTAAGCCCAATGCCGTTATGTATAATTTAATGGAAACAAGAATTATTATTCAGAAACATGATTAGTGGTGTTGTTTACTTTATGTAAATAAAATGGAAACATTTAAATTTACAACTATCACTTCTAATTAAATCTTTTTTTAGAAGTGGTTAAATGTTTGATTGACCCCCCTCCCTAAATTGGACGTGGAGTTTTTTGCAACAATTTTTAGACCGGAAATACCGCCGGAGGTGTCAGCTAAAAATCGGAAACTGACTATTTGAATCGGGAATCACACCAAATTGTTGCCTGTAAATATCTATAGTAGAAAACTATCTCCAAAAAATTTAGGTACTCAGTAAATGACACATTAAAAAATTCAGTTTTTTACAATTTAAGACAGCTATGTCTTAGATAGGAAAACATAAAGCAGCATTTCCGCCTAGAGTTTTACTACGCTTAATTTAGGGTGCCCGTCGACCAGGAATGTTGTCCAGAAGTGAACCTAAAAAGTTGGTCGATTATTGACGGGCCATATTTTAGCCAACGAAAAAAAACTTGGTAGGACCTCGTGTACGCTTCCAAACTTGATTTATCCGTTTATGAATTTCTTGAGAAAAAATTGCGTTTATGCTGGATATCTTTTAAGCTATAATACGTCCTATTAATGTTGTTGATGAGAATACGGTTATCACCGCGTTCAATATTTAAAATCTATCCAAACACAACTGACACGGACTAATACGTTGCGGTTACAGAGATCGATAACATGTACAAACAAATAGTACCCTATAGTAGACGTACAGATACGTATTTATGGTATTTGCCATACAGTACGGCCATGAAATTTTAACATAATGTTCAGCTGTGGTATCTTGAGCACAAAAATGCCACAATTTATGATGCTTTTCCTCCAAAAGTTAAAATTTTTATTTAGTCATAGAAACTTTATCCGTGATTTTAGCGGTGTGAAAAAATTGTATGACGGAATTTTTCCGAATACAGCGCATCGTGTATTGTGATATGAATTATGTATTGTATGAATTACAATCTGCAGGCCGACGTTAGTCTCACTCAAACTGTAAAAATAATATAAGAAAATACTTTAAATTTAAGCCTAATTTCGCGTAAAATGCTGCCTAGTTCTCTGCTTACGGCAGGTAATTATAAAATTCACTCAAACATGCCCAAACTAGTAAATATGGTTAAGCGGTAACAGTTCGCCGGTTAATGTGACAATAAAAATATAGAATTCCTCTCTCTATTTATGCTAACTCCAAGCAAGCGAGACATTTACTCAAACATGACAAGGAACATGCGTTATTACATTTGGTTAAGCGTTAACACCTCGAAGCTTTTGTGATATATGCGGTTGTATAAACCACAGTGAAAAACATTTTCAATGTGCTAATCATTTTTGGTTCCCTATGATTAATGATTGATCTATTATGATGTGTCGCCAAAATGTAATAATCCAATATAATAAATAAAATAAGGTATAAATTTCCTTATTCAAGACTACCCAGTATGGATCAAGTTGTGCGGAACCAAGAGGATCAAGCAACACGGTCTCATAGCCAGTAAAGTCTGGATAATTGATGAGTGGATTGTCTGGGCAAATGTCGTTGATATCCAGAACACCGTCGTTGTCAGAATCGACAAAGCAACCTGAATAACACTATTCACCATTAAGAACTTAATAAAACCAGATTTTCACTAATTACGAAAGAATAGGTTTTGTTCTCTTTGGATAGGAAAAATAAAGACTTGTGTAGAATTTGGAACATTGATTGGTTAATTCTTAGGACTCTAACCCGGATACGGTGAGTTCCTAAAAAGGGGCAGTAATATGTGTGGGTTGGATAGAGACTTTCAACTGGCCCTCCTCTTACTGCCACTTTTTAGAAACTCACCGTAGTTCGGTTCGTAGTTTCAGGCTTACAAGCTAAACGTCCACCGCTCTGCTTTCGATGTCAATCTAAAACTGAACAATATTTTCTGTTGAAATTTTGAACGTCGAAAGCTATGCCATCGGCCTATTTAACTGTTTTAAAATGGTTTTTATATTTATTTCTCATAATCTATGAGAAGCCATAATCTTCTCAGTCATAACATATTCCTGGAAAGCTGATAATGACAGTGTACCTAGCATAACAACAGTTCTCTATAGATAAACAAATATTATTTGATACGGAATATATTTTACACGTCTATTCTCTCTCACAGTATACACTTTATCGACCGTAACCTGTATCTCTCTATCTTTTGTTCGAGCCCTATTTCTTTTCAAAGGTACTATCTTCAATCTATTAAAAGGAAAACATAAAAAAGTAAGACCACCGTCAATATTTTAGATAATATAATTAAGATAGTTGTTTGTTCTGCTATAGCACAGTTACAAGGGCTAAGGACAAGTATAATTTTAATTATAATCTAAGCCCTACAGCGGAGTTAATTAAATTTAAAATTGGAAATCGTTTGGATTTGGCGCTTCATGTGAAAAACATTTTACCTACCATTTCGTGTTTCATTTTCTTCAGAAGATGGTACAATTAGCGAAAATATAGGTAGCTATATCCGATTGTAATCCGTTGGTATATCCTTACTCTTACCGCTTTGACCCGGATTATAGATAAATGGACAGTCGTCCACTGCATTGAGAACATCATCTCCATCTGCGTCGTCATCACATGCATCTCCCACGCCATCCATATCAAGATCGGTCTGCTCTGGATTATATACTAAGGGGCAGTTATCCTTACTATTGGAAATGCCATCTTTTTAATGATCAAACTTTCGAGCGTTGATTAAACAGAAGTCACATGTACCTAAGATACGGGAGCCTTTCAATGTGGGCGTCATTTCGACTAGAAAGGCTGTATAGTCCGATACAGATAAGATCGGAATATGATTTGTGCATATTCCTGCAGACTTTTTGATGCTAATGTTACTATATTTTTTAAGAGTGAAAACACAAATAATAAAAACAACACTGTAGGCTATGATACATATATCATTAGAATCAGAATTCAATTATGTGTAAGAATATGTAAAAATTATATTTCTAATTTATCTGTAACAGACGCATGAAGGATTTGACTTTCAATATTGGCTGTTTGTTTCCTATCCGATCAATTTAGAAATTAGAAATAGAATTTTACATATTCTTAGACAGAATTGAATTCCGATTCTAATGATATATGTATCGTAGCCCACAGTGTTGTTTTTATTTAGTTTGCTTTCACCCTTGAAAATATATTAACATTTATCAGAAGTCTGCTGGAATATGTAAAACTCATGTTCCTATATTATCTCTATCGGACTGTACAGCCTTTCTAGTCGAAATTACGGCCAGATTGACCGCTACCCCTAAGATACACCGCTGAAGCAAAAAAAGAATAAAATACAGCGATCTTTTTTTGTTTTCGTATTTTAGGAAAAGTGCTAACCACGAGCTAACTCAATCTGTAACCTCGACCTGTTGAAATTCATGGAAATTCACTATTTACCAAGTTTATCGAGTACACCATTTCAATAATGAACTCCTAACCGTTTGTTTTCCACACTGATTAAAATAATATTTGACCAATTCCCTGAGTCGGAATCATCACCGTCCCACCCCCCGTGACTTCTTGGACATGCCACCGGAAATCCGCTACCGTCCGTCTTCTGTAAAGGATCATAGACTGTTGGACAATCATCGCATAAGTCACCAAGCCCATCACGGTCAACGTCAGATTGATCTGTATTGTTTAGTCCGGGACAATTATCCTCAATATTCTCAATCCCGTCATTGTCAATATCATAGTCGCAACTATCGCCAATTCCATCGCCGTCTAAGTCTTCCTGACCAGAATTTGGTATGGAAGGACAGTTGTCTTGTTTGCAGAAGGTGGACTGGCAGGTTAAGTTTTCGTCCGGTATCCCATCGGAATCAGAGTCAATGCCACAGTAAGCTCCATTGCCCGCATAACCAGGACCGCATTCACAACTATGCCTAAAACAGGTTAATCTTATTCGGACAAAAGGGGAGTGACGGCCCCTCATGTGTTTTTTGCATAACTTTATAACAAATAGAAATAGAGAGGCAAATAATACAATCAATTAGATTAGCCCATTAAAATATTTAGTAAATCAGAGGTCTACGAAGAATATATATATTCATCTCAGAGGACCGACCCCGAATTCTTAACTTGTGACCCAGTTATAGGCCAAAAAATGGACCTAAAAAGTAACAAATTTTCAAAAAGTGACAAAATCACGAATTTTTCACTTTTCGACTTTATTATGATTTAGAAAACATGACAAGGTCGCATAGTATGTTCACTAAAAATTCGGCTCGAAACAATTGCGTTAAAACTTTATTTCAGGACGGTCAAAGTTAACTATATTCGACTCATTTTTGTCTTTAGAGTGGGTTAACTCTACGAAGAAGATAAATTTGGCAATTAAAAACTCTATCAGACCCACTAGGTCCCGTTAACCGAGATTTTGCTACCCAAATCGAATTGAACAACTTACGGGAATGGAGAACTTAATTTACAATCATGTAATTGTATGCCATGATTATAAAAAATCCATGTAACAAAATATACCCGCAAGTTGTTCAATGGGAAATCGTTGAATTGATGCCCTCGATCAAAGGCAGAAATTGTAACCTACACATTAACCTCAAATATCTAAAGCAAATTAAACGAAACCAAAACGATATTTTTATAACAACCTGCACAGTTTACCGTTACAATCCTAATATGCAGGTAGACTTATAACTTACAAACAGACTAACTACGGAATGTTACCCATTTCCGTTGGAGGTTTAAATATTATTTTCCATAATGAATCATTTAATAAAACAGAATAAATTATAATATAATGAATTATAAATATTATTATTAACATTATAATATAATTATAAATATTCTCCGTCAACCGTATCAGTACTAAATTTTTTAATGGATCTAATCAAATTGCTTGTATTATTTACTGAATGATCAATGACTATACTGGCGTATGACTAACGCCTACGTTTATCTCTCTTCTAGTTAAAATATGTTTTGAAGCAGCTCTCTATCAGTGCGGATTTGCGATATATTACATAAATATAATCAGCTGTATATATAATTCTGGATATCGATTAACGTTTTCCCCGTCATCATGTCGCCGAAGCTAATATGAGCATTTGTTCAAAGTTATGTAAAAAATGTCTAGAAGGGATAGGGTTTACGACCTATTGTATTCAGTGTTAACTCACGATTTTATACGCTTATCAAAGTAGCATGTTGCATGACTATCGCATTCGTTGCAAAATTGTTCACAGCCAACAGTTTGGTTGCCATGATAACCTATCAGGCACTCACCGCATTCAAAGGAGCCCTCGTAATTGATACAAATTGAATTTTGCACACATCTTGCAAGCATGCATTCGTCTAAAAATTAAGTTCCCCTAAGTTCAGCTCGAAAACCGGAAACCGGTATTTGTCATCAAAAGTGAGACCATATTTTTGCGCTATATAAGTCCAGTAGAAAATATGCTACGCTAGTAGCAAAGTTAATAAAGAAATAAACTTAATTGACGGTACAAATGAATCCCATTCAATTTAATACGAGATAAAACATTATTAAAATATATTTGTGACATTACTGCTTACTGTAAGTTTTCGCAGGTCAAATAAACTAGATATTGAATCAATAGTTCAAAATACCTATTTGAATAAGTAAACAGTATAAATTGTAGTAATCTACAATTGAATATATATATATATATATATTTATGTCTATTTATATTGATTTTGACTGTCTCTCAAACAAGCTTTCCTAGGCCATTTGTAGCAGAACGAACCACTATGGGAAATCCCGACAGTCCGTAAAAATATAGGATATATATATATGAACCAAAGACTCCCAAATGTCCCCAATCGATGCAAAATTAATGTTGTTAAGAACTGTTAGAATCCTTCCAAATCTTTACAAGTCATTGAGAGTTAATGTTGAAGTTCATAAAGCGCTGGCTAATACTTTTTACGACGGGGCTTCGACGTGACATTTGTTAGGTACATGGACGTACTTACATGTTTTGAAGTCACCTGTTTACTAAAACTTAGACCGCGCAAAAATATGTTGTACATAGATACATTCAACCACTTATAAGGCCGTAAAAATTCTAAATGTGTGATTGTTTCCGCGCTACGACAAAAACAGGCTAGATGTTAAACGGGAAAATAGAATTACCGATGTCCTCGCATTTCTGGCCATTTCCACGGAAACCAGTTGGGCACGCATCACATTTACCATTGCTACAGGCTCCATAGCAATCCAAATCAAGACTAACAATGATTTAATCATTATATAATGATACATTTTTGTCGGAAAGTAGTGAATGAGAAACAAGGGAGAAACAAGACCTGGCGGGCCATTAACGAATTGGACAGACGGAAATTCCGACTACGATCCGATTGGTACAATTTTTATGACTTCACTGTATCTTGGACCTAAATAATGATTAAACCATATCATGGTGAAGGGATATAGTCACAATTGAATCCATCTCCCACATAGCCATCCGGGCAAGTGCACTGAACTCCGTCGCGAATTTCAACACATAATTTAGCATCAAAGCATGGCTTATCCGCACATGTAATAGAGCGCTATTAATTTTGATTGAGAATGAAGTGAAATACAAAACAAACCTTTTCACAGTAGAAGCCATCACCTTCATATCCGTCGGGACACGCACCACACTTGATACCAAATTTGGTTTCAAAACATTTAACTTTTCCAAAGCAAGACTTTGGTAAATTCACATAATACTGAATTTAGCGCTTGTTCAACACTTCAGATGGCGTATGTATTCTCGCATAAATATTTAGCACATACATATTTTTAGCTAATTTTTGGTGATATTGTTGCCGACTTTATCGTGATATGTCCGCCTATGACGCCACTATTTTCACCGACGGATTACATAAAAATACGCTTTAAAGTTTTATGTCATATAACATAATGTGCTTTCATTGTCCCGTTTGGCCGATATGTTCTAAAAGACTTCGTCGGACTTGGATGTGTTTATACTTGTGCTGAATGGTTATTAGCATGATTCGATTTGGAATTCTCTGTTTGCTCATTAGAAAGCCAAACGTTCACCTTTCTAAGGGTAAACATTTGATTAAAACATATTTATGGATTTACCGTAGTAAAAAAATGCCCGCGAAAAAAATATACGACTGCCAATATTAACGTTCTCATTGTAGATACTATAGAGTTATCGCAGTAACTGAAAAACTTCCAAAGTGTACGTAATGGTACAACAAATTTGTGAATCGAATCCTTCGACGTGCATGACGGCATGTTCGACTCAGTACAATTGAATCCATCGTCATTGTCGCCAGCTTCACATGGTACGCATATTCCGCCCGAGTATATTTCATTGCATTTTTCGGGGCAAATCAGTTCATTACAATGAATCCGGATATCAACGCAGCTAACACCATCTCCTTCAAATCCGAATGGACAAGGATCACATTTTCCTCCTTCGTTCATCTCAACGCAGCCCGAGAAACAGTTTAACGTATCGCAGTGGACTCGGATATATCTACAAGTAACCCCATCGCCCTCGTAGTATTCAGGACATGGACCACATTTACCGCCTGCATCCTCATCGTAACATTGTCCAAAGCAAACAATTTCATCACACCAGACACGATTATCATTACATTTTCTGCCATCTCCATAAAGGTCCTCATGGTATGATGGACATGGTGTGCAGCTACCATTAATACATTCACCATAGCAACCCATATCGTCGCAATCGTATATTAAGGTATTTTGATCTAGATCATAGTCGTAGTTGGGATAATCGTCATAGCCCTCATGATAACCGTAAGAATCACTGTAAGCAATATAGGTTTTATTTTCAGCAGTGATTCCCGGCAGGTTTGTAGTCGACATTAAAATCGTGGTCATAGGTGTGGTCGTAAATAAAGTTCCGGTCCTAGACATGGTATTAATTGTTGCGTTGGTGGTTGCCATTATGGCCGTAGTTGTCACAATTGTTATTTCCGCAGTGGTGGATGTCGAGCTGGTAGTGTTGGAATCTGCCACAACAGAATTGGTGGTGTTTGGTGGATTTATATAGCTAATTTGATCACCATAATGCGCATGATAATTGTCCTCTGTTGAAGATATGGAACTACTAGCTGTGGTTGTAGTTCTTGTGGTGGTACCTGCAGTGGTTGTAGTTTTTGTGGTGGTACCTGCAGTGGTATTGGTGGTTTTAGTAACGGAAGTTGTAGTAGTAGAATGTGTAGTTGTAAGCTTTGTCGTCGTGGTGGTTCCAGTAACTGCAGCAATATTTGTTGTCGTAATTATAGTAGTTAATGACACGTTTGAATCCTTAGTGGCAGTAGTTGGCGCCATAGCTGTAATAGCTGTTGTCGTCGAAGTTGTACTAGTTGTAGCCTCAATTGTACTATTTGTAGCCTCAATTGTACTAAGTTGCTCTAGCTGTCACTATTATGCTAGCCGTCGAAGCTTTAGATAAAGTAGTTTTCGAATTTGTACCAGTAACAGATGAATTTCCGGTCGCAGTAATAATAGTTGTACCTGGTGTTGTACTTGTGGCCGTACTTGTTGTAGCGGTTATCGTCGAATTTATAGCACTCTTAGTTGTAACCATTGTTACTGAGGGAACGATGCGTATTGATAGATCTGAAGCTGTTGTCCTGGTTGCTATTGAAGATGTATCCCTGACTGAAGTTATAGTCGTTACGGTAGTATAACTGGCTGTAGTTATAGTCGTTGCAGTAGTATTACTGGCTGTAGTGAAACCGCTAGTTAAAAAACTAGTCGACTGGGCTGTTCCGTCTACAACACCGGGACGTCTATCGGTAGTTGTCAATTGATCTTTTTGCTCAGGCTGCGATGTTATAGTATATTCAGCTGTTAAATGCAGACATGTCACTCCGTCGCCATCATAACCCTCTGGGCATGATATGCAAACGCCACCCGACCCAGTTTCCTCACAGCCAACAAAACAGCTCATTTTATCACAGTGAGTTCTGACATCGATGCATGCAGTACCGTTGTCAATATGGTATTCAGGACATTGATAACACACAGCAGTATTGTTTTCGTTAATATAGCAATGATTGGCGAAACAGTCCAAAGAAATACACTTTGATTGGCAATTTAACCCATCTCCATCGTAACCAAATGGGCAAAGCGAACATTGACCTCCATGCTCGGTTTCGTAGCATTCACCAAAACATTCCATTTCGTCACAATGGATTCTGTTATCATAACAGTTGTAACCGTCTCCTTCGTAGTGTTCGGGACATGATAAACAGACGCCTCCGGTGGATGTATCAATACAATCCCCAAAGCAGCCTAAATCAACACAATATACTCGTGTATCGATGCAGACAGAACCATTTAAGTGAATGTCGGAAAAATATTCAGGACAATCGTTACAAATTGCCCCAAATTCATGTTCAGTACAGCCATTTGCACAGGCAATGCTGGGGCAATGGGAACGGATGTCGAGACAGGTAATTCCATCACCAATAAAAAAGTGTGGACACTCGTCACATCGTCCGCCATCGACATACTCGGTACAGTTGACAAAGCATTCAAGTCTGTCACAGTGGTGGCGGTCATCGACACAATCTATACCATCACCGGAATGATATGCCGGACAGGGATCACACTTATAAAGGGTGAAACCCCAGGAACCTGACAATCCCCATAAGAAACTTCTGTATTTCTAAAAACGTTTTAAAAATAATAGTAAATGCTGAATTTTGAAATTCACCTTCTAATACAGGCCTCTACCCAAGTTAAGGACGTTTGCCGAGTTAAGGATGGTCTTTGACGAAGAATAATTTTTAATGAGGTTCCTCTTTATTAGACTTCTCTTGACTAAACCTCTGCTGGTTTGGCTACGCATTATTGAATTTATACTAAAATCAGGTCGATTTTTGTGCAGAAATCCAAACGGTTTGCTAACTACAACTTTAATTAACCCTTCAATTATCTGAGCTGCAGGACCCACACTTAAATTCAAATTTTACCCGTAGTTAGCAGCTGCTATTCTATTTCTCACTGCTAAAATGTTTGAATGTTTGAATGAAGCGAGACTCACCTCTATCGATCCGAAGAGGGAAACAGCGCAAGTTCTCTCTGCGAGATATTACAATATATAACGATGGAGTTTCTCTCTCCAGGCGGAGTACTCTCTCCAGGCGGTACTCAAAATGGGCTATCAAATAATTAATGAATTATTGTTTATAATACAGGGCTGTTTTTAAACTACCTATAGTCTCATTCTTGGCTTTCCAGGCATATTTTTGAGCGAGAAAATTGAATTTCAATGAAATTTCGAGTTTATCACCGTTATATTATGGTCGGATAAATATCGACAGGTGAGTATTTGTCCAGTTTTGTAATGTAATATTAGGATTTCTTGTATTTTGGGTTCACTGCCGGTAAATATCCTCGTCTATTGTCACCTTAAAATATGCGCCAGGAAATTATCTGCGGAAGTGCCGCTCCATGTTTTCCTAAATAAGAAGATTGTTTTCTAGCATAAATTTTCTCGAGCAATAGTTTGGTTGTTCCAACTCCACGAAATTGTTTTGAATAGAACTTCCGGTGATACTCCCGTCTCAAACTACGTTATTAAGATTCTGGATATTTGGAGGGGGTCAGGGGTTCAAACTAAACATAGGTTGGACCGTTTAGGCCTGAAACGCAAAATTCAGTCACAATGTTCCTCAGAGGACCAAGGTATACACTGAGCGTTTCGAGAGGGAGATTACTCGAAAATGGGTGTATTGGCTGAGTATATCCCAATTCCAGACTTCCGGCGCATCGGTGGTAACCGTGAGGTGGCGGGTGGGTAGAAACAGAAGAATTGTAGAATAACTGCGAAATTCAAGCTTAACTATTATTTGGTCAAACTGTTCATTTGGACTGGTAAACATCTAATTATATGCTCGTTATAATATATTTATAAGAATTAAAATAAATTTAAAATCACTTTTACCAGGAAACGTTTGGTTAAAACTACTATTGTACTAGGACCAATGGAGATGAGTTCAAAAGAGAAATACTACTAGATAGGTAATATGATAATCTTACCATTGGGGATTAAAGCTAGTCCCCTTCGTTCGCATTTATCCCGAAAAGCATACATGGTATGGCTTTGAATTTTTGCATGATTAAAGATTATCTATCGAATGGTGTCATATCTGACATCATATCCTTTGGTTTTAATATACTAGTAGTTTTAGCCCAACTTATTTTTTTCTAATTCTTCGAACTTCTCTCCCCTTTGTCCGTATCATAGTTAATGGCTAGCTTTTAATGAAAGCGGGGTGTTTACTAAAGCTCAAATAATTAACATATCTAACTACTTTTCACCCTGCGCTTAGGTCCTTGTGGGCTATTATGGCAAGACGAATAGCATTTCCATTCGCTACAATCCCGTGGTTCACATAACCATCCATCGCCTTTCATTCCAACAGGACATTTCTGGCATTCAGCTACAGCCTCAAACTCAACACACGCCACGCCGGGCCAGCATGGGTGTGAATTGCAGCCTACTCTAGCACACCTCTCGCCATCACCAACGTAACCAAGTGGACATGAGCCGCAAATATATCCCTCCTCCAGTTGCAAAATTTCATAGCTTTGATTGTCGTAAGCATACCCAAAATCTGTCATATTGGCACTAACGTCGATGCATTCAACTCCATCAAAGCAAGGTCTATCTTGGCATGTAATAAACCTGCATTTGATACCATTTCCAGTCATACCAGCGGGACATAACCCACACTCAAAATAGCCAATGATAGCTAAAGTAGGGTATAAATAACCATTTTCTCTTTGTAAAGCCGAATACCAGGTCGATTATGCGCGTGGCACAATGGAAAATTAAACTAAATACAATTCTAAATTATTTTTTTGTTTTTAATTGCACGTACTTTAACGGTATCTCCCAGGCACACTATTTTTTATATAACTATCAGACACATTTTCGTTCCGAAATGGGCGACCACAAAATATATCAATTTCCGCCTCGAGAACACGGCAGTTTATTTGTTATTGAATATTTGGTTAATTTACCTAAGGCTAAACGGACGTCAAAGAATACCAGAATCATCAGATTTTCCTTCGATATCACTGCAGGTGGAGACAAAACTAGGCGGTGGAAAATGAAATGTTCGGGTTTAACATTTTATGTAATCATAAGAGTCACTTCATTTCGAATTGAAATGTAGCACTTATTACAGACTGCATTATTATGGGTCATAGAACAACCTTTTTCGGAAGAGCTGCACGCTTCTCTGGTAAATTCCGGTCAACGATAATGAGTTGCTGAAATTACATAATTGAGAAGTAATTATCAGTAATACTTGGTGGAATCCAGACTAAAGACCCATAATACGTATTTATACGTCTTCTCTAATGTACTATTTATATATTCGGGCTATAAACGTTGTAACTTTTACATATTAGTCAGGCTAAGTTGAATATTCAATTTCTTCTTAAGATGTTCACACGCGAATAAATCAAGTTAGCGAGCCAATACGTTGCCCTAATAAGCCTATTTGTTGTACAATTAACTCTGACCTGCCCGAATATTTGACCAAAATTTCTGGTCGGTGGATACTCTAAAATAAGCGCAATAGAATTCTAGGCGGGAATACTGCTAGACATTTCCCTATCTAATACACGAGTATCTTAAATTCTAAAAACTGAATTTTTTAAAGTGTCGTTTCCTATGTACCAGAGGTTGTCTCGGGCAACAATTTCCTGTCATTCGGCATTTCTAAGGCTTTATAACGCTAAAAACAAAAATGTGCTTGGTATAATGACTATTTGCCACGAAATTTTGCAATATAATTCACTATCATTAAAACTTCTTAATTTTTAACTCTTCCCACATTCTAGTAGCTTATAATTGGCCTTTCATGAATTCATGTCTATGTTTCGAAAAAAATAGGGTTCGGAACAAGAGCTAGAAATAGAGGCCGTTTCCATTAAAACATTTCCGCCTATTGGAAGATAAGCGTCTTCCGCTTACGGAGTTAAAACAAAACTGATTTTGTTATTATACCCCAGGCTAATTTACACTCGACCCCAGGGTAGCATGGTTCGTCAGCACACGTTTTGGGTCTGCAGTCGACGCCGTCACCGACCATTCCACTTGGGCAGGGTCCACATGTAATGGATGTTTCTTTTTCCTGGCATTCTACCCCAATAAAGCATGGTCCCATGGCACAGGATATAGTAGTTTGTACGCAAGTGACCCCGTCGCCTTCATAACCGTCACGGCACGGTTCACAGATGCCGTTGGTACATCCGCCAAAGCAACCCATGTGCTCACACTTTAATGGCTCACAGATAAATCCATCACCCCACATGTCCATAGGACATTCTCCACATGTAAAGGGTTGAATGGATGTAGGCGTATCTGTACATTCTACGGCGTGATAGCATGGTTTATCTTTACAATCAATTGCTCGACAATACACCCCATTACCAATCATATTGATTGGACATCCGCCACAACGAAATGAACCGTCTTCTTCAATGCATTCCACCCCGTCAAAACATGGATAATCCTTACATGTGACTGGTCGGCAATTTATACCGTTGCCAACCGTACCGAGTGGGCATGATCCACAAGACTTTTCGTCGTGGGTAATTGTGCATACTACACCAGGATAACAGTAATCATCTGGGCATGTGTCTATATCGAAGTGTACGGTCCCTGCTGCATCTATTATCACCAGACTGTCTTCAGTTTCAGAATCTTCAAACTCTCGTTCTCCGCGAGCAAGGTCTTCTACATCATCACACCTTGGGCCACTTTCCTCGTCAATACAAATTTGGTCGGGCTTACATGTATCAGGTTTGCACAACTCAACCACACACTTGGGTTCATTTTTCAGTTCACAAGGGGCGATAATTATTTCCTGTTCAATTACCAATTCATCGCATTTGAAACCACAGTCAATGTAGTCGGCAGCGGCAGGAGAATCAACTCTGTAACAATTTACTCCATTTCCTAACTACGTGGTGTAATCGTGGTTACTAAGGATAATTCCAACTGACATTATCTAATGAATATGTATGTTCGAATGTATATCCTAAATCCGACATTTCGGTATATATGAAATTAACGCGAGGCATTTCTATCGGGTTGATATGAAATTATCTAGCATTGGGTTTACATTGGTTTACAATAATTCTATTCGCCGGGTTTCCCATTGGATTACTTCCAAAGGTTTACAAATGAAACACATGCAATAAAGTGTTGTTTTCACCCGCAAGCTGTACGAATGGATCTACCCACAGGGTTCTAGATTTCTATTTTTTGTGTTGATTACGGGTATAAGGGCTAGTTTGAATAGAAAATTTCCAATATATTTACTAACAGCTAAGCTGTTTTCTGTCAAATTCGGTCATCCTTGACCTTATTCCACTAGAGGTCGTCTCGGGCGACAATTTGACGCGATTCCCGATTCGATAAAAAAAATACGTTTTTTAGCCTCCACTTTCGGTCTGAAAGTACGTTAACAAAACCAGTAGGCGGTTTATGGGGGTCCTGGATAGAAAATTCGGCGTAGCACCACTCTAACAGAAGTTATGGTCCGATTAACGAAAATGACATCGTAAAATAGTCTGACAATACTAGTCAGCATTCTTATCACGATTACACTTAACCTGTATAACCGTAAGGGCAGGAGCCGCATTCGTAACCTGGTGTATGGGCTACATCAATACACGAGGTGCCTGGAAAACACGGATTTAGTTTGCATACATGGCATGTCGGACAGTCGGTTTTTATACTCCAAATCTCGGTAGATGTTGGAGCATGAATTGAGGTGAACACTTGATCAATGTAATTGAAATTGTAATCAAAAACCTTCGTTTTGATTGGTAAATTTTGTCCTTGGTTACTAAGTAATCTTGAGCCGGCGGGCATTTGAATCGCCTGTTTGGCGGAACTAGATCTCTGATTAAACGTTGGGTTCGCCTCAAGTTCTGTCAAATGTTCTCCAATAGGGAGTTTTTGCTTAATTGGTAGTTGTAACTGGACTGGCCTATAATACGTCAACTTCGTGTCTCCAATAATGGACGAAACCAGTTCATTCGGTTCCCGATTACTTTTCTCAGGTGTTCTGTGATCAAACGCTTGCCCAGTCTCACCGGCTCGCCGTTGTTGCGAACCATTATCGATTAAGTCTGTGTAGCCTTGTCTGGTAAACGGAATCTTACCCTGTTGAATAGACCGAGAAGATTGATGCATTGTTTCGGTGGTCGGGGCATAACTTCCGTAATCCGAATAGCCAGAATTATAATCTGAATCATATTCGACTCCAGTTTGCTTGCGAGACGGTGACTTGCTTCCAATTATCCCAAAGTTCTGCTGATCTGGCGTCATAGTTTCCACTTGGTCAGAATAGTGGTCCAAATTCTGTGTGGAAAAATTGAACTTTTGTGTTGGTTTTCCATCCGGAGTACCGCCTACCAGATCACATTTCCAGAAGCCTTCGGGTGCACATTTACAATTCAGTTGAGATCCGTCAATTGCTTTTTTTAGGGTGAACTTGCTTTTTTCATCCCTTAAAAAAATTAGTTTTTTACAACTTAAGACAACTGTGTCTTAGAAAGAAAAACATTAAGCAGCTTTCCCGCCCAGAAATTTTGACCGCCAATGAACCTAAAAATAGACAATTGGATATTTTTCGTTGAAAAATTGGTCGAATATTCAGCCGTATCACAGTGCAGAAACAAAATAGGCGTTCTACGACCAGGTATTCTCCCGTAAACTTGATTTTATCGATTGTCAATTATTTCAGAATATTTGTGTATTCGTTGATCAATTCTTCTAGTTTTCAATTGTACGTGCATGTTATTGAATTTGAAATAAGTATGAAATAATTATGAGTACAGGGAGCATGAATAGATAAAGGAGACTCCTAGATAGTCGCGTAGGTGCGTATTTTTGACTTAAAATGTGCATTCGAGATATTATTGTTGATGTTAAAAATTACGAATATTTCTCTATCGTTTAGAGGAAGATGCACATAATGCTTTGGTCTTAGCCACTGATTACAGGATGATTACATCATCCTTGCAAACATAATCGGAGCGGACATCGCCCCGAAAGTAGTAAATTGTGTAATTTACACCAAAAATGGTCAAAATTCACTGTTAATGACTAGAAACTACTGTAAAGGAAAGCTGCCTTACTATGCAGGCATTCTGTACTTCACGAGCAGTTTGATTTTGAATAAAATATATTTGAAACTCTATGGTTTCACCGCATATTCATCCTTGGCGTTTTAAAACAAATAATATATTCGAATTCTAGAGATTGAATTAATTGGATTATTCTCACTGGTCCAAAAGAAGCAAAAAGGTGCCTATGAGATACTTAACTCCTGTGCACCGTTTATGGAATATAACCCCTGTGCACCGTTTTGAGTTTTTGAAACTCATGATTAATCGCTAATCATTTTCCATTTCTAGAACTATTTGTTTGATATTTTGCTATTCCATTTGGTCTATAAATGTTATCTCAATAGCAAAAAGTGATTGAGGTCTAGAAATGGAAACACGGAACAACCCAATTATTCTGAAGAAGTTCATAAACTCTGAAGCCAATTATCTGAGAGAAAGCATAGAGTCGGTAGCACTCTCAGATTAGAAATTCTTCATCGATAACCTGGTAAATTTTTCGACGTAAATTTTGGAATTTTTTGGTTCACTTCCGGTTGTAATTTTGGGCCGCGAGTGCTATTCAACGTGTTGATATGTAAGACAGAGCTAAAAAAGTGGAACTTCATTTGTTAACTACCCCGGGTTGGATTGGGCCACTTCGATTTTTTGAAGGCATTTGCAAAAATTCTATGCCACTCTCAATTCTATAAAAACAATTTCCGGTTTTTAGGTAGCACTTCCGGTCCAAAAATTGTCGCAAAAGATGCGGCGTTTAATTTGGGGGGGAGTCTTGGGGGGAATTCTGACCTAGCTCCGCCCAGTTTCGAGAAACACGCGAAAAACCGGTCTATGAGTTTTAAAAACTCAAAACGGTGCACAAGAATTAAATAAAAGGGTGCCTGAGAGATATTATATAGCAACACCCTAGCTTTTGTAGTTGTAACTTCACCGGGTTCGTAAAGCTTATTTTGTTTTGAACAGTGCTTGAAACAGTTGACCACACCTCTGGGACCGCATTTGCAAGTGCTACCTCCAGAAAGTGTGACCTTAGCTAAATATTCAATATTTTTCCCTCTGATGATGCATCCAATATTATCACGTATCCTGCACAGTGTTAGAGACACAAACTATTATCCGAAACAAATATAGTTCAATTATAAATATTTTCCAGCAATTAACGTCCTTATCCTCTATTTAAGACCTAGCTAAATCTTGTCATTTGGCGTTATTGAGAACAATATAGAGGTTTCCCGCGAATGGGGTGCTCTATAGCACTGAAGGACATCTGAAAATTAATTGGCCAACGATACAGATTTAAGATAATAGTAAAAATACTACTGTAGTAAAACTCAGGAAGGCTTTTTCAAAAAAAAAGTATTAGCTCGACAATGGCATAATCATTAATCAGCAAAATTTCAAAACAATGCAATGCATGCTTTTCTAGAAAATCGCAGACGAACATGACGAGGTCAATTCGCCATTAGCGTTAGTGCACTCTAGAGACCAGGAATATTCATCGCTTAACAATATACGGGTTGACCAAGCAGATTAGTATATTTTAATATTGGATCAGAATTCCGCAATTCTATTTAGTTATATATAGTATATTAGTATATTAGTATTTATATCAAAGTAAAAATGACTAGACTATACTGTATGAATGACTCTAATATATATACTAATACATATTTATTACCATATAACTAAATAGAATTTCAAAATTCTTCTCAAACATTAAAATCTACTGATCTGCGATTTTCTGGAAAAGCAAACAATGCATTGTTTTGAAATTTTGCATGATTAAATAGCCAATGGTATTTTTATTTTTTAAATATCTCGTTGGGTCATACTACAATAGTAGTTTTAGTTCAAAAAATTTTGCTTGTTAGCCAATTATTTTTCAATCGTCTTCATGTGCTTTAGAGCACCCCATTCTCGAGAAACCTCCACATTTTGCTCAATACTGCCAAATGACGAGATTTACGGAGAGATTAACGCCCTTGTAAAAAAACTGGAACGCTGTGGTTTTTTTGATGCTTAGCCCCCATAAGTTACAATTTAAAATTGGTAATAGAAAATGTATACGTGATTCCAGCCAAAACAAAAAATCACACCCGCGTCAGTTAAATTAAGGTTAATTATGTGTTCATATTATTCCCGCGGCACGTGTTTTCAAAGTTGGTGAAAAATCGGGACACAAAAAAGTTGACAATCTTATAAGGTTAACTCCAGAATTTTTTTTCTGCAAGCGGATTATCCATAGATCAGCGGGAAGAGACGTCATCATCCAAAAAAGGAAGTGCACAAATTCTGAACAGATTATCTATATTACATAAAATTTTAAAACACCCTAAATCTTTTTTTTAAACTGCCTACTTAGATTATGTCTACGGCCTACATTTCCAAAAACCGTGACACGGGCCGAAAATTGAGACAAAAGCGGGACATCCCCCAAAAATGCCAAAAATCGGGAAGTCCCACTTTTTGTGGTACATCTGGTTATCCTATCGGTGAGTGAAGATTGAAGCATAAAAGGGAATGCAGAAACTTGATACAGTAAAATTACAGAAAACGTATTAATTTTGAATTATTTTAACGTCGACTAATCTGAGGTGACCTACGCCATTTATTTTGGAACACGTCCTTCGAGAAATCCCAGTTCGTATAATTTTCCAATACATTTATACAAGAAATCCTTCCGCTACATGTTTCTTTGAAAGTCATTTATATCCAAAATCGACGTAAGCTGCTTAGTTTGTGGCTTGGCCCTGTTGAGCACAAAGTGGAGGTTGGACAACAATGAGATATATATATATATATATATCCCTGGAAGACGACGATACAACTAAATAGTATGCCATATAAAAGGTTGGTACCTATCTTGGGCACATTATTT
>SCLF01077888.1:0-42805 GCA_004367975.1 Mesochordaeus erythrocephalus
GATGGCCAATCTCTCGTTGTGAATAATCCCTTTTATTTAACACTTCAATCTGGCATCGTTGCTCATAGGCTAGCTTGTTGGTAACACCCCCGTGGCACTACAAGGAACGATGCGATAGCGCGTAAGTCGTGCGAGCCGCCAGTAGGCGTTGGTGATGACAGCCTCTTTTGTCGCGTAGCGAAGAATAGTGCAGTCATGACAGCCTCACTCCGCCAGTAGCTTGAGCGCCGATGCGTAGCGAGGTGACGAGGTGACGAGGAGGTCTGGTGATCATGATCGTCGTCGAAGGGAGTGGCATTAAACCAGGGATGGATTAATTCTTTATCGAGTACGACGACACGCTGGATCATCTCTTCATCCCTTGTAGGAGAAAAGAGTAGGAGCTTACCTTCATCTAGCCTTTCTTTCTACCGGGTTAGATGATGCGCTTCAGATTTGAATCCGCGCCATTTATTTATGCGTGTTATTCACTATTTTGTGATTGATCTTTAGCGAGAATGGCTAAGATTGTTTGCATATCTTCTGGCAGATCAATTTTCCATGAGACATCTTGCTCTGTTCTTGGGTGGACAAAACCTAAGATGCCAGCATGCAGAGCTTGGCGTTTAAAACTTTGGAGGCCTTGTTGGCATTGTTCTGTTGCACCTTTAGGTAAGCGGAGTCTACCACCGTAAGCTGGATCGCCTAATAACGGGTAGCGAATATGCGCCATATGGACACGAATTTGGTGGGTACGACCGGTTTCTAATTTACATCGAATATGGGTATGGGCACGAAAGCGTTGTTCGACACGATAGTGGGTGACAGCCGGTTTACCTGATCCTATTACGGTCATGCGTTTTCGTTCTATTGGATGGCGTCCAACAGGTTCGTCCACTGTACCACCTGCGGTCATTACGCCCATGGCGATGGCTTGATACTCTCGTTGTACGGTTCGTTCTTGCAGTTGGGAGACTAGGCTATTATGAGCATGTAAGGTTTTGGCGATCATGAGTAGTCCGGTCGTGCCTTTATCTATGCGATGCACAATACCGGCTCTTGGTATGGCTTCTAGCTTTGGTACATGGTGGAGTAGGGCATTGAGCAAGGTACCTTGATGATTACCAGCACCAGGGTGAACCACCATACCAGCAGACTTATTGATAATCAGTACATCTTGGTCTTCATGAATTATATCAAGTTGAATTGCTTCAGCTGTCCAACTGTCATCAACGACTTCCATCTCGGCATTAATCTCAACGCGTTCACCACCGACGACGCTGTCTCTAGGCCTTAACACTTTGTCATTAATGTGGACGTGACCGGCTTTGATCCATTTGGTGATTTGGCCTCTAGAATAATCTGAAAATAATTGGGCGAGGGCTTGATCGAGTCGGAGGCCGGCACAGTCATCGGGGATAATGCCTTGTAATTCTAATTTGTTTGTCATGAGGCTTTGAGAAAATAAAACAGGAAAAGATTATAGCTTAGACGGGGGATACCGGGTTGACTTGTCTTTTCCTTAATCTGCTAATGACTTGTATGGACGGTTATTTTTGGTGTTTTGTTGTAGTTTAGAGACAGATTTTGACGGTGAGTCGAGACGTTCCTTTACCTATTGCATTTTTAATAATATGCTGATAGGGTGATAAAATTGTTGATTTTGAAAGTCAACAATGGGCAGCGTAGCCAATGACGGTTTGCTGTCTATATCTAATTAAAATGAAGTGAGTTTTTATGTCTGAACGTGTCGTTGGAAGCGTTAAATGGTTTGACGCAGCAAAAGGTTTTGGTTTTTTAGAGCGTGAAGGTGGCAATGATGTATTTGTTCATTTTCGTGCTATTCAAGGCGATGGTTTTAAAACTTTAGATGAAGGTCAACAAGTCGAGTTTACTGTCACTAAAGGTGATAAGGGCTGGCAAGCAGAAGATGTAACGCCAGTTAGTTAGTTTCTGGCTGACACATAGGGCAATAATAGGTTGCCCTTTGTGTTTCTTTGTCGTGCTTAATTTTGTTTCCGCAATGGAGACAAGGTTCGTTTTTGCGCCCATAAACATTAAGTTGTTGGGCAAAGTATCCTGGTTTACCATCACTGTTTGTAAAGTCTTTTAAAGTCGTTCCACCGGCTTTTATCGCCTTCCTGAGTACGAGTTTTATCTGCTCTGTCAGTTTCACACACTGCTTTTTCGTCAAATTTTGTGCGATGGTTCTTGGATGAATGGCTGATAGGAAGAGGCTTTCATTGGCATAAATATTCCCAACCCCCACGACAACTTGGCCATTCATAATGAATGTTTTGACACTACAGCGCTTGGTCTGAGCTTGCTGGTACAAGTAATCAGCGTGAAAGTCTTTTAATAAAGGTTCTGGGCCAAGGTGAGCGATGAGCTTATGATCTTTAATGGCTTGTTCTGTCCACATGATGGCACCAAACCGTCTTGGGTCGGTATAGCGTAGCAGATGACTATTATCGAGTGTAATATCGACGTGATCATGCTTAGCCGGGTTACCACGTTTGATTTTATCTAAGATTCTTAGACTACCTGACATACCTAAATGGATCATTAATATGCCTGTGTCACACTGGATCAGTAAGTATTTTGCCCGTCGTTTAACGGTGTGAATTGTTTGCTGGCTTAATGTTGTTGCTAAATCAGCTGGGATTGGCCAACGTAATGAAAAATTTCGGATGGTGACATCAGTGATGGTTGCCTTTTCTAAATAGGGCTGAATGCCTTTTCGGGTGGTTTCGACTTCGGGTAATTCAGGCATCGGTTTACTCTTACGCTATGAGGTTGGTGTGGGTAATAATAATGCTTGGTATAACGCTTTTGGAAATTGATAAGCGAGTCTTTCTTTTTCATTGATGATAAAAAAGCTTGTATCACTTATGTGTAAAGCCAGTTTCATCGATTCTGCTTCAGAAGAAAATTGAAGATTAGCATAAAATACTGATGGTTCAAATTGAGAGGCAATAGCATCTAGTGGTATGACTTGTAATGCATGGGCGTGATGCCAGTTATCGATCAGTTCTATGAGCTTGTCTGCTGAAAGGTGTGGTTGTTCGGTTTTCCAATGGCCATCGACAAGGCTTAATACAGTTGTCTTATTAGAGAATGCCTGCTCTTGATAAAACGGTATTGTGAGCTGTGTGATGCGTTGTTTGTTGGGTATCAAACGGTTATCAATAAAACTGCTGGCACTGGTGTTAAGTAGCGGACGGATTGTGTCTTCGAGTAGGTAAATGGTGTCGTTGTGTAAAACATAGCGCTGTTGACTAATCGGTTCGATATTGCCAAAGAGAAAATGTTGCTGCCCTAGTGTTAGGCTAATGCTGTTGTTTGTTAAACCAAATGGGCTGAGATCTTGACCATCAGTAATGCTTTGTTGATGATGGGTATTGAGGGTTAACAATGAGAGTAATAAGTTAACTCTTGTTGGGTTGGCGTGCGCCGCCATGGGGGAAGTTAGTTGCCATTGGCCTGTTATTTTATCGAGGACAATATCTGCTCGGTTTTCTTGTGAAATAATGATGTGTTTGATTATGTTGCTGCTGGTATTGGTTAACTTGGCGGGGTTTGAGGGTTGGGCACTGTGGTTATTAAACCAAAAAAGGCCGACGAGTAGAATAATGAGGCCAAGGTTGACGAGGTAGCTAGCTTTCATTGTTTACGACGGTACCACCAGAGACTGAGACCAATTATCAGTAAGGTGGCGGGTAATACGACAAAAAAACCAAGGCTGATGAAAAGTGCGGCTATTTTATTGAGCTTAAGTTGTTTATCGACAGTGATTTTGACAGGAATGGCGATGAGGCTATCATCTTCTGCTAACCAATTAACGATGGCTAGCCCTAATTCTAAATTAGCAGCGTTACCGATAAAGCTATTGGATAGGAAGTCGCCATCACCTATGACGACAATACGTTGTTGCGTAGATTGTTCTTGTTTCAGCTGTTTTGTGGTGAGTAAATAGCCAAGGTTAAGCGGCCCCGCGGTATCATGCCCTTCTTGATATTGTGCTTGTGGTCCGGGAGTTATATCACTCCAGACGTTAGCTTGTGTAGAGAGTAATGCTTGGTATTGCCAAGGACCTGATTCTGTCATCGGCTCCATGGCAGTGGCTTTAGGAAAGAGGGTTACGCTGGATGTAGCTTGACCAATAGGGTGGTTAGCGTAATCAGTGATTAGCGCAAATTGGGGGTCAGGAATGCCAAGTAAGTCAGTATTGGGATCGATAATGGTGCCGAGCATGATGTCGAGGCCAAGGTGTTCGGCTAGGGCAGAAAGTGGCCGATTATCGCTGGGTTCTGTTAGCCATAGTAAGTTACCTCCTGTTGCTAAATAGTCTTTGAGAATGTTGATTTCACCGGGCAGCCAGGGGGTTTCTGGACTTGCGATGATGACTGCGGCAGTATTACGCGGTATTTGTTGATGTTCTATGAGGTTAAGCGTTTTGGTTTTAAACCCTTGTTGTTTTAAGGTTGTTGTCCATGTACTTAGATTAAAGTTAGCTTGATGATCGGGATGGCGTTCACCATGGCCTTCGATAAAAACCAGCCATTTGTCTTGCTCTCTCGAGACAGAAATGAGGGCATTGGTCAATGACTGTTCTGATAGATCGAAGACGTGTTGTTGTTGTTGACCCAGTGAAATAACCATTTCGCCTTGTTGTTGAATATTGAGTTCACGTACGATATCGGGTGCAAAGTCAGGATCAATATAATGGATGGTGAGTTGGGGTTGATGGTTTTTATAACGGGCTAATAAAGTGGTTAAAGCCTGCTTAAATTCATTATCTTCACTGATAAAAGCTTGAATCGTTATTGGCTTGTCGAGTTGCTTTAAAAAAAGAGTGGTGGTTTTCGATAGGCTATGGCGCTGGTTGCTTGTCCAGTCTATTTGGGTATCAGTCTTAAGCGATAATTGGGCTAATAAAATGACGAGACCGATCATCAACACGTAGAACAAACTATTTTGTATTTTCAGTTGACGTTGTGTGTTGGTATTAATTTTCATGTTAGCTGAGGCGTTGTGCGTTGATACGGTGAATGGTGAGCGTCAGGAAAAACAAGATAACAATGCCATAATAGGCGATATCCTTGCTATGAATGTCGCCTTGAAGGATGGGGTGGAAATGACTGAGTAAAGAGAGCCAACTGAGCAAGGTTGATTCGCCGGTATTGCCAGCCCAGTCAATAATCCATAGGAAAAAAAGGGTACTGAATGTACTGATGGCAGCAATGGTCGGTTGTTTAGTCAGTGAGGATAGAAAGAGTCCAATGGCGGTAAAACTCGCAACTAAAAGTGTCAAGCCGAAAACACCTGATGCTATGGCCGTGAGGTCGAGTGTGGTGCCTATTGAGAGGGCTAGTGGCATGCAGGCAATTAAACCGACCAGGAGTAAGAAAAACCCGAGTGTACCGAGATATTTTCCTAATACGATTTGGGTGGCTGATAAGGGGGCAGAGAGTAGTAGAGGAAAGCTATCATTACGGCGTTCTTCTGCAATCAGGCGCATGGTGATGAGTGGTGTGAGTAATAATAAGATGGTTGCGGCATTATTAAATAAAGGTAGGGCAATAAGTTCGGTTACGCCTGGTGCACTTGGAATAGCTGAAATTTTGCCTTGGATTTGCATAAAATAGTCAATATGGGTCAAGAACAAGTAGGCAAGGATTAGTTGGCTTAAGGCCTGGATGAGCCATGCTAGCGGCGACAAAAGCAGTCGGTAAAGTTCATGATGGGCTAAAGTGAACATTAGTGCTGTTCTTCCTGCTGTTCAGTTTCTTGTTGGATAATATTCATAAAGACATCTTCTAGAGAATGTTGTTCTGGCGATAGCGATGTCAGTTGCCATTGATGGGTTATGGCAGATTCAAGAAGTATTTGGGTCGGGTTTTGTTTGGGTTGATACTGTATTTTGAAACGGATTTCAGATAAGGTAGTGACGACATCAACACCGTGAATTTGTTCTAGTGTTTCAATTGTGGGTGGGGATTCGAGTGTAACCAGTAAACTTGATGACTGCATTTGTTGTTGTAAGACTTGCGTTGTGTCGTTAAAGACCAATGTGCCTCGATTAATAATTTTAACGCGGTCGCAGAGCATCTGTACTTCAGGCAGAATATGCGTGGATAAAATAACACTGTGTTCTTGAGCGATGTCTTTAATTAGCTGGCGAATTTCTCTTATTTGGATAGGATCTAGGCCCGATGTCGGTTCGTCAAGAATGATAACTGCCGGTGTATGTACGATGGCTTGAGCAATACCCACCCGTTGTTGATAGCCTTTCGATAGATGGCTGATGAGACGTTTTTTGACATTGCCTAGGCCGCACCGTTCAATAGTTGAGTTCACGGCTTGTTTTCTTTTCGCGGATGGAACTTGGTTTATTCTGGCACAAAATGACAGAAACTCGATGACGGA
The DNA here is from genome assembly GCA_004367975.1 of Mesochordaeus erythrocephalus. Taxonomy (NCBI): domain Eukaryota; kingdom Metazoa; phylum Chordata; class Appendicularia; order Copelata; family Oikopleuridae; genus Mesochordaeus; species Mesochordaeus erythrocephalus. The sequence continues at coordinate 6,409 of SCLF01077888.1, forward strand.
CAATTCTTCATACAGTGGTGGCTGTTCTGGTAAATATCCGATATGTGCCTTAGCTTGTTTCGGTTGACTGAGTAGGTCATAACCGTTGATGGTGATTTCACCTTCATTGGGTGCGAGATTCCCACTTAACATTTTCATGCTAGTACTCTTACCTGCACCATTGGGGCCTAGAAATCCGAGGACTTCGCCTTTATAAATCTCGAAGTCGAGTTGGTTGACTGCCAGTTGTGGGCCGTAGAAGCGTGAGAGTGATTTGGCAGAAAGCAGCGGTGATGTCACGGTTTATTTGATAATCTCTAAAGAGTGGTTAGCCCAGTCTGTTGCGGTAAGGAATGCTTGGTTAATTTGTGGAACTCTAAGAGAGTTTGGCATGACAGTCAAAGAGCCGCGTTCATGTGTTCTGATGAACATTAATAGTTTTCCCAAAGGTCCTTCGGCATCGAGTAAGGCCAGTTTGATTGTCTCTGCAATAGGTAATGGCGTCAGTAGTTCTTGCATTGGTTTGTTAAGTAATGCGTTAGAGAGGGAGAATAATCCAAGCATGAAAGCTGTTTCGCTATTGCATTTGAATGCTGGCGCTAGTAATTCGGCCATTTTAGCGCGAACGAGTGCGGTTGTTAATAGTTCGGAGGATGCAGGTGTGTCGATATTAGAGAAGGCAATGATGGTAGCCCATGATTTGATTGCATCAAGTCCCAAGTAAATCACAGCTTGTTTTAGGGAAAAAACGCGTTTGGGTAAGGCAAAGCTGGCAGAATTCAGGCAGCGTAATAGCTTAAAGCTGAGAGAGATATCTTTTTTAATGAGCTCGTCTATTTCTGTAATGTTGATGTCAGAACGTTGCAGTTCACTTAAAAGATGCAGAGCCGCTATTTTATTATTAGGTAAGGGCTTGTCATCGAGAAGAGTGGGCTTGAAGAAAAAATAGCCTTGGTAGTAGTCGAAACCAAGTTCCTTACATCGCTGGAATTGTGCTTCAGTTTCTACTTTTTCAGCGAGGAGTTTGACGCCAAACCCTTTAAGCATGCTGACACGTTCAGTAAGCTTTTCATCGGACAGGGCAAGGAGATCAACCTTGATAATATTGGCTACATTGGCAAGCGGCTTGAAGTCTTTTTGATGGATGAAATCATCAAGTGCAATCGTAAAGCCCTGTTCTGATAAATGGGTAATGGATTGAATAATTTTGTTGTCAATCTCAATACCTTTCGGGACCTCTAAGACGATATTTTTATGATCAAAAGGCAAGGGGAGCTTGCCAGTTAAAAAAGTATGCGTTAAATCGATAAAACCAAGATTGTTACCTAAGACAGATTCGATGCCGAATTCTAAGAAGATGTGATTGAGGGCTTGGCTTGTTGCACTATCACTATTGATATCATCGATGCTTAATTGATTGCTGCGAAAGAGCAGCTCATAGGCAAAGAGGGCAAGGTTATTGTCAAAAATGGGTTGTCTAGTGAGGAAAATTGAATTGGCAAGACTATCAGATGACATTTTATTCCCTTAACCCTTATAGCAATATTTTAAAGAAATTTAGAATAGCACCGTTTGGTATAAAAAAACCTGCACTAGGCAGGTTTTTATTATTATCCGGTGTCGACAAGGAACTATTTTATTTTAGCTTCTTTATACATGACATGTTTTCGGACAACAGGGTCAAACTTTTTCATTTCCAGTTTTTCTGGCATGGTACGCTTGTTTTTATCGGTTGTGTAGTAGTGACCTGTACCTGCTGATGAGACTAATTTAATTTTATCGCGCATGTTCTATTCTCCTAGACTTTTTCGCCGCGGGCACGGATTTCAGTTAATACAACGTCTATACCCTTTTTATCGATAATGCGTAGACCGTGATTACTGACACGTAGCTTGACCCAACGATTCTCTGCTTCAACCCAAAAACGATGTGGGTGAAGGTTTGGAAGAAAGCGACGACGTGTTTTATTGTGGGCGTGAGAAACGTTGTTACCGCTCATAGGGCGTTTACCCGTTACCTGACATACTCTGGCCATTTTAGAATCTGCTCCTGATGAACTTTTAAAACTATATAATAGGGACGTATCTGAACGCCCATCTGAGACTACAAAGCCGAACTTTATAACATATATAAAATACGATGTGTAATTGAATTATGTTTATGCTGGTGTAAGTAGCATATTGTCTACCTTTTCGCGTAAGTGTTCAAAATTTAGTGTGCCAATTTTGCGCATGACAATTTCGCCATTTGGGGCGATTAGGAAGTGGGTAGGGGTGACGCGAACGCGGTTAAAGGCAGCTGCTATCTCGCCATTTTGATCCCATGTTAGAGTGTAAGGTAATTGGCGCTGCTGCCGCATGGCATTGATATGTTCAGGTGAGTCATGTGACATGGCGACACCGATCATGGCAAGGCCTTTATCAGCATAATCATGATAAAGCGCATTAAGCTCTGGCATTTCTTGGACGCAACCGGGACAGTCTGTTGCCCAGAAAATCATTAAGACAGGTTGGTTGGCATACTGTGTGAGACTGTGTTGTTGACCATCGATATCGCTGAAACTGATGTCAGGTACGGCCTGGATATTATTACCTTTCATCCAAATGATGGCGAATAACAAGCCTGACAATATAATGGCGAATAGCAACGGTTTTTTAAGAGAAGTCATGATGGGTTACTCTTGCTTAGTTGTAGTGAGGATATGACACTGATGATGAAGATAAGTGCCACTTGATCCTATTTAAAATCGTTTGGGGTTTGTTGATGCCAATCAGTCGCTTGTTGATACCGATGGGCTACGTTAAGTAGACGGGCTTCATCGAAATAGTTACCAATGATTTGTAAGCCTACCGGTAGACCATTTACAAAACCAGCTGGAATAGACATACCTGGTAATCCCGCTAAATTAGTGCTTATTGTATAAATGTCAGCGAGGTACATTGCCACTGGGTCATCGGTTTTGTCACCGAGTTTAAATGCTGTTGTCGGTGCTGTTGGTCCCATGATGACATCGACGTTATTGAAGGCTTGTTTGAAGTCGTCACTGATTAAACGGCGGCATTGTTGCGCCTTTAAGTAGTAGGCATCGTAATAGCCAGCTGATAAGGCATAAGTGCCAATCATAATGCGACGTTTTACTTCTTCACCAAAACCTTCGCCACGAGAGCGTTGATATAGGTCGAGTAAGTCTTTTGGGTTATCGCAACGATGACCGAAGCGAACCCCATCCATTCTAGAAAGGTTGGATGAGCATTCAGCGGGGGCAACAACGTAATAGGTTGGCACAGCAAGGCTAGTATTAGGAAGCGTAATCTCTTTTATGACTGCGCCGAGCGATTCATAGGTTTTAATTGCGGTTTCTACGGCGGCAGCCACTTGCGGATCTAAACCGTCACCAAAATATTCTTTAGGTAAGCCAATTCTTAGGCCTTCGATTGATTCCTTGAGCGTGGCTGTGTAGTCCGGTACATCATGTTCTACGCTGGTGGAGTCTCGTGGATCAAATCCGGCCATTTCATTGAGCAGTAGCGCAGCATCTTCAGCACTATGGGCCATTGGACCGGCTTGATCTAAGCTAGAAGCAAAAGCAATCATGCCGTAGCGTGAGATGCGACCATAAGTTGGTTTTAAGCCAGTGAGATTGCATAGTGAGGCTGGTTGGCGGATTGAGCCACCGGTATCTGTTCCGGTGGAAATAGGGGCTAAATTAGCGGCGACTGCTGCGGCTGACCCGCCTGATGAGCCACCAGGGACACATTGTTTATCCCAAGGGTTTCGTACGTGGCCGTAAAAGCTGGTTTCGTTGGATGAGCCCATAGCAAACTCGTCCATATTGGTTTTGCCCAATGTGACCATGCCTGCTGCGTTGGTTTTTTCAACGACAGTGGCGTTGTACGGGGCAATAAAGTTATCGAGAATTTTCGATCCGCAACTGGTGCGAAGGCCTTGGGTGCAAAAAATATCTTTGTGTGCGAGTGGAATTCCAGTCAATTTGCCCGCAGTTTTTTGTTGTAGTTGGATATCGGCTGCGCGGGCTTGCTCTAAGGCATGATTTTCAGCAATAGTGATGAAAGCGTTGATTTCGCCATTATGTGCATTAATTCGATTTAGATAATGCTGCGTTAGTTCAACACTACTAATGTCACCATTGTGCAATGCGGTTGATAATTCTGAGAGTGTTTTTGTATGCATGATTTACCTGTTATTCGATAACTTGTGGGACCAGGTAAACACCTGCTTCTGTTTTTGGCGCGATGGCTTGGAATTGCTCGCGCTGATTGGCTTCAGTGACGTCATCCGGGCGTAATCTTTGCACGGCATCGAGGGGGTGAGCCATTGGCGTAATACCATCGGTATCGACACTACTAAGTTGCTCGACTAATGCAAAGATGGTGGTTAAATCTCGCGCATAATCAGGGATATCACGGTCATCTATTGCTAAGCGCGCTAGATGAGCAATTTTTTTTATATCTGTTTTATCTAAGCTCATTGTGGTCCTAATGCTAACTTTTTACTCGAAAGTGTGAAGTTTAAATGATTCGCGGCTTGCTCAACAGCCCATTGCATTGATAGAGTATCTTTTTTTATATATTGAGTTGTGGTTTTTGCCGATGTTTGAACGTCTACGCGGAATGTTTTCTAATGATCTTTCGATCGATTTGGGTACAGCGAATACGCTCATTTATGTGCGTGACAAGGGGATTGTACTTGATGAGCCTTCTGTCGTTGCAATTCGACAGGATAAAGGTCCGGGTGGCCCGCGCTCTATTGCGGCTGTAGGCGTAGAGGCTAAGCGGATGTTAGGCCGGACACCAGGTAATATCACTGCAATTAGACCATTGAAAGATGGCGTGATTGCTGATTTCACGGTGACAGAAAAAATGTTGCAGCACTTTATTAAGAAAGTGCATGAAGGTCGTTTTTTAAAACCGAGTCCGCGCGTTTTAGTGTGTGTTCCTTGCGGATCGACGCAAGTTGAGCGCCGCGCAATTCGTGAATCTGCTGCGGGAGCAGGTGCGCGTGATGTGTTTTTAATTGAAGAACCGATGGCTGCTGCGATTGGTGCGGGGATGCCTGTAGAAGAAGCCAGTGGTTCAATGGTGCTGGATATTGGCGGTGGTACGACGGAAGTCGCTATTATTTCATTAAATGGGATCGTCTACTCTGCTTCAGTCCGTATTGGTGGCGATCTATTTGATGAGGCGATTATCAATTATGTACGCCGTAATTATGGCAGCCTGATTGGTGAATCGACGGCGGAAAAAATTAAGAAAGAAATTGGCTCTGCTTATCCAGGAAATGAAGTGAGAGAAATGGAAGTCCGAGGTCGCAATTTGACCGAAGGGATTCCGCGTAGCTTTACATTAAATAGCAATGAAATTTTAGAAGCGTTACAAGATCCTTTGTCGGGTATTATTTTGGCCGTGAAAACAGCATTGGAACAAACGCCGCCAGAATTGGGTGCCGATGTGGCTGAGCGTGGTATCGTGGTGACCGGTGGCGGTGCCCTGTTGAGAGATTTTGATCGTTTGTTAGTTGAAGAAACAGGTTTACCTGCCATTATCGCTGAAGATCCTTTAACGTGTGTTGCCCGTGGTGGTGGCCGCGCACTGGAAATGATTGATGAACGAGGCTCAGACATTTTTACATTTGAATAGCACTTTGCTCTAGACTGTGAATATCTTTGGTAAAGGTTGTTATTTACGAAGGTTTTTTTGTTTCTGGGTATTAGACAATTAAACCGTTATTTACAAACCGTGCTTCATTAAATACCCGTTTAACGCTGGCATTTTTAGCCTCGTTGGCGTTGTTTTCCCTTGATTCACGCTTAAACACTTTTTCTGGTTTGAGAGGTCATTTAGCTACGGTGATGTATCCGGTGCAGTTAATGGCTTCTTTTCCTAGCGATATTGGTCATTGGACGAGCGATTATTTTCAAAGTCGCACTGATTTAAAAGAACAAAACTCATCATTAAAGGCGGCTAATTTACTCAATAATGTTCGATTGCAGAAGTTACAAGCTTTGGAACGTGAGAATATGCGTTTACATGAATTGTTAGGATCCTCATTCCGATTACCTGAGCGGGTTTTAGTGGCCGAATTATTAACCATTGATTCTGACCCTTTTTCCCAGCAAGTCGTGATTAACCGCGGTGAACGATACGACGTTTTTGAGGGCCAATCCGTTTTAGATGCGCGAGGGGTGATGGGACAAGTGGTGTCGGTGAGTCGCTTTTCTAGCCGGGTTATTTTATTGACTGACCCAAGTCACGCTATTCCTGTACAAATAAACCGAAATGGTTTGCGTTCCGTTATTACCGGTCGTGGTTTGGCAAAACCGTTGCAGTTGGAGCATTTACCGCATAATGCGGATGTGCGTGTGGGAGATTTGTTAGTGACATCGGGTTTAGGTGGTCGTTTTCCTGTCGGCTATCCTGTTGGTAAGGTTAGTGCCATTAGTCGTCCAGCAGGTAAGCCATTTGCGAGTATTAAAGTTCAGCCCGCGGCCGACCTAGCAACGAGTCGAGAAGTACTATTGGTCTTACCTAGAGTTGATGAGGTTGAGAGTGTGCTTGATGATGGTTTAACTGAAACAGTTGAAACGGTCGAACTGGAAGGTGTTGCGAAATGGCGACTGTAGATAGGCCACAAGGCGGTCTTATTATTGTCATGTCAGTGCTGTTGGCGATGATATTAATGTTGATACCTCTTCCTGAGGGCTGGCGTTTTTTTCGGCCTGAATGGGTGTTGTTGGCATTGATGTATTGGGCGATGGCTCTGCCACGCCGTGTTGGCGTTGGTTATGCTTGGTTAGTCGGGTTATTTATGGATGTGTTACTCGGTGGTACTTTAGGCATATTGGCTTTTGCTTACGCTTTGGTGATTTATCTGATTTTACATTTCCATTTACAGTTGCGGCAGTTCCCATTGTGGCAACAGGCTTTGAGTTTGATGTCGCTGATTTTGTTAGTTCATGTCGTCACAGTAGTGATGACGACGAAAATTACGGGTTGGCATGCTTGGTTACCTGCTATTGTCAGTACTTTGTTATGGCCTCTTATTTATATTTTCTTGCGTGGTATTCGGCGTACTTTTCATGTTAAATAATATGTAGATGTCGACTCGGTTTGTTTTAAAAGATCACGTTAATGAAAGCCGTCTGGTTAATGATAGGCTGATTTTTGCTGCGATTTTTGCAGGTATTTTGTTTATTGTTTTGATGGCGAGATTGGCCATATTACAAGTTGTAGAGCATGAACACTTCGATGTTTTATCGAATAAAAACCGGGTAGATATTGAGCCATTGCCGCCACAGCGTGGGCTTATCTATGATCGTAATGGCGTTGTATTAGCGGAAAATATTCCTACTTTCAGCTTGGAATTGATTCCGGAGAAAGTGGTTGAGCTAGACAATACTTTATCTGAATTAGCGGTTTTGTTTTCACTATCAGTTGAGGATGTGACGAAGGTTGAGAAAACGATTAAGCAGCAGCGTCGTTTCCGACATGTTGTGATTCGTAACCGTCTAACGGAACAAGAAGTGGCGATTTTTTCTGCTAACCGCCATCGTTTTCCGGGGGTTGATGTGGTGGGTCGCTTAATCAGACATTATCCTCATGGGGCGTTGTTTGCACATACGGTGGGTTATGTTGGCCGTATCAATGAAAAAGATCAGACTTTAATAGATGAGAAGAATTATAAAGGGACGTTGCAAATTGGTAAGACTGGGGTTGAGAAGTACTATGAAGATTTGCTTCATGGCCAGGTCGGTTATCAGCAAGTCGAAACGAATGTGCAAGGGCGCGAGGTTCGTGAATTAAAGAATGAACCTTCTGTGTCAGGGCAGGCATTATTTTTAAATTTAGATATCCAATTGCAGCGGGTTGCTGCCGAGGTGCTGGGTGAATACAACGGTTCAATAGTGGCGATGGATCCTAGAACAGGTGGGATTTTGGCGATGGTCAGCAAGCCAGACTTTGATCCGAATTTGTTTGTAACAGGGATTAGTCGTAAAAATTATTCTGTTTTGAGAGATTCTATCGATCGACCCTTGTTTGATCGTGCCTTGCGGGGACGCTACCCACCGGGTTCAACGTTAAAACCTTTTGTTGCCTTAGCAGGGCTAGAACTGGGGGTTGTTAAAAAAAGTACCAAAGCCTATTGTCCGGGTTGGTATACTCTGCCGGGTAAAGAGCATCGTTATCGCTGTTGGAAATCACATGGGCATGGTCGAGTTGATTTGAAGCAATCCTTAGCGCAGTCTTGTGATGTTTATTATTACGACTTAGCCAATGTACTGGGAATCGATCGATTACATCAGTTTTTAGATTTATTTGGTTTTGGCCGCCGCTCCGGTATTGATGTACCGAGTGAAAGTCGCGGACTATCTCCTTCGAGTGATTGGAAAAGAGCGTCGCGGAACCAAGTTTGGTATCCGGGTGAAACCCTTATTTCGGGTATTGGTCAAGGGTTTAATCAAACGACACCAGTTCAGTTAGCTTATGCGACTTCTATGTTAGCAATGCGTGGTGTTAATACACTGCCTCGAGTGGCGAGATGGAGTCGAATAGATGCGGGAAGTGAGCTTAATTTAATGCCGATTAAACGTGGCGATAGTTTACCCATTGTGAATACTGGGAACTGGCAGACGGTTGTTGACTCACTGGTTGAGGTGACATCGGGTAAAGGTGGTACAGCAAAGTCAGTCGGTAAGGGATTACCATTCAAAGTGGCGGGTAAAACGGGTACGGCACAGGTATTTGGTATTAAGCAAGATGAAAAATATGATGCTGAAACTTTGGCTAAAAAGCTACATGATCATGCGCTGTTTATTGCTTTTGCCCCTGCTGAAAATCCGGAGTTTGTCGTGGTTGTGGTGGCCGAAAATGGTGGAAGTGGTAGTAAAACGGCTGCGCCAATGGCACGTAAGATGATTGATCAGTATTTTGGGCTGCCAGTTGATGAATAATCGGATATTAACTGATAGGGCTAACCCTGAGCGTTGGAGCTTAACGCGGGCGTTGAGGCTGATTCATTTAGATGCCTTATTGTTATTTGGCTTATTGAGCTTATTGGGTGTGGGCCTGATGATTTTGTTCAGTGCTGGCAATCAGGAAGTGGCTCTATTGACGCGTCAGCTGATACGGATGGGTACGGCTTTTTTTGGTTTGGTGGTGCTGGCGAATATTCATCTGGATCGGATGCGTGATATGGCATATTGGATTTATGGTGCGGGTTTGATCTTACTTATTGCTGTCCTTGTGGTGGGTGAAGAAGGCAAAGGGGCACAGCGTTGGCTTAATCTCGGGGTGGTTCGCTTTCAGCCTTCGGAACTAATGAAAATAGCAGTGCCTTTGTTGCTGGCTGCTTATTTGGCTGAGCGACCCTTACCACCCTCGTTATCACGGTTGTTTATGTGTTTTATGGTGGTGGCTGTCCCGGCCTTATTGATTGCTAAGCAACCTGACTTGGGCACAGCTTTGTTGATTGCGAGTTCTGGATTGATTGTCATTTTCCTATCGGGTATTTCTTGGACATTGATTATTGGTTTTATGTTGGCAGCAGCTTCAGCCTTGCCGGTGTTGTGGTATGTTATGCATGATTATCAGCGGCAACGGGTACTAACTTTTCTAAACCCAGAAAGTGATCCTTTGGGCTCTGGTTATCATATTATTCAGTCTAAAATTGCAATTGGTTCTGGTGGGTTGTTTGGCCGTGGTTGGTTAGAAGGAACGCAATCACAACTGGCTTTTTTACCTGAAAGATCAACAGATTTTATCTTCTCGGTCATTGCGGAAGAGTTTGGTTTAATGGGGGTTGGCTTACTATTATTATTATATTTAGCGATCGCAGGTCGGGGCTTGTATATAGCCGGTCAGGCTCAAAGTAGTTTTGCGCGATTATTGGCAGGGAGTATTTCGCTGACTTTTCTGGTCTATGTGTTTGTTAATGTCGGGATGGTAACGGGTTTATTGCCTGTCGTGGGTGTGCCTTTGCCGTTAGTGAGTTATGGGGGCACCTCAATGGTGACCTTATTAGCTAGTTTCGGTATCCTGATGTCTATTCATACTCACAGAAGGATGATGACCTTTTGAAAAAATTATTATGTGCTGCGGTTTTAGTGTCGGCTTTTTCTACTGCTTGTTATGCTAATGCAACGTTACCTGGATTATCTGATTTTATTGATGAAATGCATCAAGAGCAGCAATTTGATAAGACAATATTAAAGATGGTATTTGAGCAGGTTGAGGTTAAAAACTCTATCTTAAAAGCGATTTCTCGTCCAGCCGAAAAGAGCAAGCCTTGGTACGATTACCGCAAAATCTTTATCACGGATAAGCGTATTAAGGGTGGCGTGGATTTTTGGCAAGCCAATGCTGAGGCCTTGGCCAAGGCGGAAGCACAATATGGCGTGCCAGCAGAAATTATCATTGCTATTTTGGGTGTTGAAACCAGTTATGGTGGTAATGTAGGTAGTTATCGTGTCGTTGATGCTTTATCGACTTTGGCATTTCGCTATCCGCCAAGAAGCAAATTCTTTCGAAGTGAGTTGGGTCACTTTCTGGCCTTAACGCGTGAAGAAGGTATGTCAATTTTAACGCCAATCGGATCTTATGCGGGCGCCATGGGCCTAGGGCAATTTATGCCGAGTAGCTATCGGGCTTATGCTGTTGACTTTGATGGTGATGGCAAACGCGATATTTGGACTAACCCGACAGATGCCATTGGGAGTATCGCGAATTATTTAGCGCGTCATGGCTGGCAACGTGGTGAGCCAATTGTGCATAAAACGTCGATTGCTAAAGTAATACCGACAACGTTGCTTGGGAAAGGTCAGAAGCCCTCTATTCACGTTGCTGCGTTGAAACAGGCGGGTGTGTCTACGATACATTTACCCCGAGACACAAAGAAAGTGGCATTGATTACGCTAAGGCAGGAGCAACGCGAAGAATACTGGCTAACACGTCAGAATTTTTACAGTATTACGCGATATAACCATAGTCGTATGTATGCGATGGCGGTCACGCAGTTGGCAGAAGCCATTCGTCAGAAACACGGGCTATAGATATGATAAGAAAAATAAAAGCCAGCGTTGTACTAAGCGGTTTGATTCTGTTATCGGCCTGTGGTGGCAGTGTTTTTGAAAAAGGGGATAGTGCGCCGAGTAATCCGCCTGATGTATCTGGGATACCTGATGCTGTACCGAGAGTTGAAAAAACCAGACCAGCAAATCAAAAAAATTATGTGGTTCTGGGTAAACGTTACTATCCGATGAAAAGTGCAGCTGGTTATCGTGAAAAGGGTATTGCATCTTGGTATGGTAAGAAGTTTCATGGTCGGAAAACAGCGACTGGTGAAACGTACGATATGTATCAAATGACAGCGGCGCATAAGACTTTGCCATTGCCGAGTTATGTCGAAGTGACGAATTTGAATAATGGCCGTAAGATTGTTGTTCGTGTGAATGATCGTGGGCCGTTTCATGGGGGCCGAATTATTGATTTATCGTATTCTGCGGCTAAGAAGTTAGATATTATTGGCAAAGGGACTGGACAAGTTGAGGTGCGAGCCATTGATGCTGCAAGCTATTCCCGTCAGGATATAGTACCTGTTTCGGTGGCGGTAACAGAACCGGCTGCTCAGTCTGTTGTGGTTCAGCCTATTGGCTATCACACTCATGAAGGCGAAGCAGACTCACAGAATCATGATGTTTTGGCTGATCCTGCTTTGTACTTGCAAGTTGGGACGTTTAGTTCCATTGAGCGGGCAGAATCGTTTAAATCCCAATTAGCGGGGCAAATTGAAGAGACCGTTTTTTTGATGCCACTTTATCGGCCTCAAGGTGCTTTGTATCGCGTTAGAGTGGGGCCATTAGCTAGTGTTGAAGCGATGACAGTGAAATTAAAGGCAATGGGCGTGAGTGATAGTCATGCTGTGATTGAATAACTATTTAGAGGATATTGATGTTAAAAACAGTAAAAAGTTTGTTATTTTTAAGTTTAACTTTCGTTACGACAGTTGCTTATACTGCCGTAACGCCGGTGCCGAAAGCGCCCGATGTTGCTGCTAAATCTTATATTTTACAAGATTTTAACAGCGGTAAAGTGATTGCCGCGTCGAATGCTGAAAAGCGTTTGCCACCGGCTAGCATTACTAAATTAATGACAGCTTATGTGGTGTCACAAGAATTAGCCTCAGGTAATATTGCTTTAGAAGACGAGGTCTTGATCAGCGAAAAAGCATGGCGGATGGTGGGGTCACGTAGCTTTATTGAAGTGAACACGAAAGTGTCTGTCGAAGTGTTATTGCGTGGGATGATTATTCAGTCAGGCAATGATGCGGCAGTGGCACTGGCTGAACATATTGCTGGTAGTGAAGATACGTTTGCTCAAATGATGAATCAATATGCCCAGCAGCTGGGGATGTTTAACACCAATTATCAAAATGCAACGGGTTTGCCTGGCAAGGAGCACTATACGACGGCACAAGATATTGCGACTTTGTCTGTTGCCGTGATTCGTGACTTTCCTGATCATTATGCTTGGTATGCTGAAAAAGAATTCACTTATAACAATATTACCCAACATAATCGCAATAAGTTGTTGTGGCGTGATAAGAGTGTTGATGGTTTAAAAACAGGCCATACAAAAGAAGCTGGGTATTGTCTTGCTGCCTCGGCAAAGCGTGATGATATGCGGTTAATTTCTGTTGTGTTGGGGACGCGTAGTGAAAATGCACGCGCACAAGAAACCCAAAAATTATTCAATTATGGTTTCCGTTTCTTCGAAACGCATGATTTATATCAAGTTGGTCAGCAGATTGCTGAGAGTAAAGTGTGGAAGGGTGCGACGGAGAAAGTGGTTTTAGGTGTCGATAGACCGCTAACGATTACTGTCCCGCGTGGTCGTTATGAAGAGTTAGTGGCGACGACCAATATCCAAAAGCCGATTATTGCACCTATTTATCAGAGTCAAATATTGGGCGAAGTGCAAATTCATTTGGCTGGCGAGTTAGTGGCGACAGAAAAATTAGTTGCCATTGTGCCGATAGAAAAAGGCAGTTGGTGGCGTCAATTACTCGATATGCTGCTGATTTTGGGCTAACTTAGCGTGGCAGATGTTTTTGTTAATGGTGCATTCGTAGCGGCTGAGAAAGCCACGGTGTCTGTTTTCGACCGTGGTTTTTTGTTGGGTGATGGCGTGTATGAGGTCATTCCGGTTTATGCAGGTCGTTGCTTTAAATTATCGAGGCATTTAAAACGACTTAAAAATAGCTTAGCAGGCGTGAAGATGGCTAATCCTTATAGCGATCAAGAATGGGAATCGTTATTTGATACCTTGATTAAGCGCAATGACGGTGGTGAACAAGCCTTGTATTTGCAAGTGTCTCGTGGTGCAGCACCGCGTGACCACTTGTTTCCTGAGGGTGTTGCACCCAGCGTATTTATGATGACTAATCCATTACAAGCCGTGTCCGAGCAAGTTAAAGAACAGGGCATTAAAGCGGTGACTTTGATCGATACTCGTTGGAAACGATGTGATATTAAGGCGATTAGTTTATTACCGAATAGTTTGTTGAAACAAGAAGCTAAGGAATCCGGTGCCGATGAGGCTTTATTGATTCGTGATGGTTTTATGACTGAAGGCTCGGCCAGTAATAGTTATGCCGTATTTGATGGTACGATTTTTACCGCACCAAAAGGTAATCAAATTTTACCGGGTATTACACGTGAGGTGGTGTTATTACTGGCAGAACAAGCGGGAATCGCGGTAGTTGAAGAAGCGGTTGCTGAAGCGCGTTTGGTTGACGCTGATGAGTTGTGGGTGAGTAGTTCTACAAAAGAAGTCCTGCCGATTACAATATTAAATGGTCAGGTTGTAGGGCTAGGCAAGCCGGGTAGCGTGTGGCAACAGATTGATACTTTGTATCAACAAGAAAAAGCGGAGGTATTGTGATGGCAGTAGAGGAGCAGGATACCTTAATTGAATTCCCTTGTGATTTTGATATTAAAGCGATGGGACTTAGTGGCCCAGAGTTTGATGCCACGGTCGTGAGTATTATCCGTGAATACGTTGATGATATAAATGAAGGTGCGATTAAAACTAAGCAAAGCTCCGGCGGTAAATTTACTTCTGTGACTGTGACGGCTTATGTTGAAAGAAAAACTCAATTAGAGTCTATTTACCAGGCTTTAAGTCGCCACGATTTGGTTAAATACGTTCTTTAATCACCCTATGATAGTTAAAGACTTGGGTTTAGTTGACTATGGGTCGACCTGTCTTGCTATGCAGGATTTTACTGCGAACAGAAGTGCAGAGACTGCCGATGAGTTGTGGCTGTTAGAACATCATCCCGTTTTCAGTCAGGGCACAAATGGTCAAGCTGAACATTTGCTCGATTTAGGGCATATTCCTTTAGTGCAGTCTGATCGTGGTGGTCAGGTCACCTATCATGGACCGGGTCAGTTGATTGCTTATACTTTATTTGACTTAAGACGTTTTGGGCTTGGTGTCCGTGAGATTGTGAGCCAATTAGAAGACAGTGTGATCGCGATATTAGCTGAGCAGGGCATTGATGCTTATTCTGATACAGCTGCACCGGGTGTGTATATTGCCGGTGAAAAGTTGGCTTCTTTGGGGTTAAGAGTAAAACGTGGTGCCTGTTATCATGGCATTAGTATTAATGTTGATATGGACTTATCGCCCTTCTTGTCGATTAACCCCTGTGGTTATCAGGGAATGAAAATGACTGATTTAAGAAGTTTGGGCTGTGAGATGTCAATAGCCAAAATGAAACAACAATTTGTCGCTGCTTTAACGGCACAGATGAAATAAAGGTGTTTGAATGTCTGAAATAGGTTTTGAAAAAAGAGATGTGAGTGCGTTAAGAGGGGAATCAAAAGTCTCTCGAATTCCGATAAAAGTGATACCGAGCGAGCCGAAAAGGAAGCCTGCATGGATTCGGGCTAAGGCGCCTGTAACACCTGAAGTAGTGCGTTTGAAAGCATTATTGCGCGAGCATGATTTACATACAATTTGTGAAGAAGCGGCTTGCCCGAACTTGGGAGAATGTTTTACCCACGGCACGGCTACGTTTTTGATCATGGGACAAATTTGTACACGTCGATGCCCTTTCTGCGACGTAGCGCATGGTAAACCTGATCCTTTAGATGAAAATGAACCGGCCCATTTGGCTAAAACGATTGCGGCGATGCAACTTAAACATGTTGTGGTGACCTCGGTTGATCGTGATGATTTACGCGACGGTGGTGCGGGACATTTTAAAGCCTGTATTAAAGAGATTAGGGCACAATCGCCAGAGACTAATATTGAAGTTTTAGTGCCTGATTTTCGAGGTCGAATGAATGTGGCATTGGAAGTGTTAGCCGATGACTTACCGGATATTTTTAATCATAATTTAGAAAGTATTCCGCGTTTGTATAAAGCCGTTCGGCCAGGCTCCGATTATCAGTGGTCTTTAGATTTGATTAAAAACTTCCAAGAACAACATCCTGAGGTTCCGACCAAGTCGGGTTTGATGTTAGGGCTTGGCGAGTCAATGGATGAGATAAAACAGGTGATGCAAGATTTACGGGGTCATGGTTGTCGTATGTTGACGCTAGGTCAGTATTTACAGCCAAGCCGCCATCATTTAGCGGTAGAACGGTTTGTAACACCGGCTGAATTCGACGCATTAGCTGTTGTGGCTAAAGAAATGGGGTTTGAGCATGTAGCGAGTGGTCCTATGGTACGCTCGTCATATCATGCCGAGTTACAGGCACAAGGCGAGCACGTTTCTTAGTTTTTCATTATTAACTATTTGTTTTTAAATACTAAAACAGTTAAAAGTGTACATTTCTTTGTATCACGTATAATGCAGTGATGAATTTGAATTGCAGAGACATAATGTGAGGTCATAGGATGAGTGATTTTTTACCAGGACTGGAAGGCGTTGCTGCCACTAAATCTGCCATTTCGTTTATTGATGGTGAGAAAGGCTTACTTTCTTATCGTGGCTATCCGTTAGAAACGTTGGCAGAAAATAGTAGCTTTGAAGAAACGACATTATTATTACTTGATGGCGAATTACCTTCTGCAGGCGACTTGGCAGGTTTCACGAATCAGTTAAAGAGCCATTACCGGATTAAATACCATATCCGTGAAATGATGCATCACTTTCCATCTACGGGCCACCCGATGGATATGTTGCAGACCGCGGTATCTAGCTTAGGCATGTTTTATCCGGGTACAGAATGTTTGACAGGCTCGGATATCTGCGAAGATTTAAATTATGTTCGTAATATGACAGTCAATATTATTGCTAAAATGGCACCGTTAGCGGCGATGTGGCAGCATATCCGTCATGGCTATGATCCTATCGAGCCGCGTGAAGACTTATCAGTCGCTGAAAATTTACTTTATATGTTTACCGGTAAAGAAGCAGATTCGATGTTGGCAAAAATTATGGATGTCTGCCTAATTTTACATGCGGAACATACTTTAAATGCGTCTACTTTTTCTGCATTGGTATCAGGCTCTACTTTAGCGACGCCTTATAGTGTTATTTCAGGTGCGATTGGTACTTTATCAGGTCCACTACATGGTGGAGCGAACTCTAAAGTGGTTGAAATGCTGAAGGAGATTGGCAGTGCTGATAAAGCAGAAGCTTGGGTTGATAATGCCCTAGCCAATAAAGAAGTTATTTGGGGTATGGGCCACCGAGAGTATAAGGTTAAAGATCCTCGTGCAACGATTTTACATAAATTGGTTGCTGAGTTAATCGAAGATCGTGGAAGCAAGTTAGACAGTACTCTTGAAACGGCTATGAAAGTTGAAGAAATTTGCGTTGAACGCTTGGGTCACAAGGGTGTTTATCCGAATGTCGATTTCTATTCAGGCATTTTATATGCTGAGATGGGTATTCCAGCAGATCAATTTACCGCCTTATTTGCAGTAGCACGTTCAGCAGGTTGGTTGGCTCACTGGCGTGAACAGATTTCAAATAACCGTATTTATCGTCCGACGCAAATCTACACAGGTAGCGAGGTACGTGAATATGTATCTATGGCGCAACGTTAATTCACATTTGAATTAGCAGATAATCGTTTTACTGTTTTCACCTTGTTGCTCGCGGACCATGCGTGGTACGAGGTAGCCGGATAGTTTTTTTCTTAATTGTTTAACTAACGCGATGCCTAATTCCTCTGATACATCAAAGTGTCCTGCCCCCGCGACGGGATCGAGTAAGTGTAAGTAATAAGGTAAAACGCCAACTTCAATTAGTCGTTCGCTTAGATCAGTGAGTGCTTTTACGGAATCATTAATTCCCTTCAACAATACCGTTTGATTGAGTAATTGTACTTTGGCCAGACTCAACGCCTTTAACGCCTCAGCTTCATATTGTGTTAATTCATGGCTGTGATTGGCGTGAATGACCATGACAACTAGAAATCGGGTCGACCTTATCCAAGCTAACAAATCATCGTTAATGCGTTCAGGCAAGACAACAGGAAGTCGAGTATGGATGCGTAAGCGTTTGAGATGGGGAACGGTTTCAAGTTCTGCCACCATCTGAGCAAGTTTGTTGTCACTAAGGGCTAAGGGATCGCCACCACTTAAGATGACTTCATTGATAGAGCTATCTTGCTGTAATGTCGTTAGCGTTTGTTGCCACTGGCTGGCCAGTGGATTGCTATCGCTATAGGGAAAGTGGCGTCGAAAACAATACCGACAATGAATAGCACAAGCGCCTGTCGTTAACAGTAAGGCACGTCCGTGGTATTTCTGAAGTAATCCAGGGCTAGTGATGGAAAATTGGTCACCAACAGGATCAGTGACAAAATTATTATTGGTTATTTCCTCATCAATCAATGGGAAAACTTGGCGTAACAAAGGATCAAGCGGATCCCCATGGCGCATTTTGTTGATATAACTTTGTGGCGCACGCAGTGGAAACTGTTTGAGTGCAGTGGCATCAATGGCAGCAAGGCGATCAGTTAAACCAAGCTGTGCCAAGAGTTCTGCCGGATCTTTAATGGCATTGGCTAAGGCAGCTTGCCAGCCTTGTTTTGGTAACACCGAGGGGGTTTGGGGTATCATAATGCGCCTAAGACTATAAACAGACGATGATCGTCCCCTAAAAGAGGTTGTTATGGCAAGTGTAAGTACAAATCAATTCAAATCTGGACTTAAATTTATGTTGGATGGTGATCCTTGCAGCATTATCGAAAATGAATTGGTTAAACCGGGTAAAGGTCAGGCTTTTAATCGTGTTAAATTTCGTAACTTAAAAACAGGCCGTACCAATGAGCGGACTTTTAAGTCTGGTGAGAGCGTGGAAAGTGCTGATGTTGTCGAAGTGGAATTAGAGTACTCCTATACTGATGGCGAATTCTGGTACTTTATGGATCCGGTTTCATTTGAGCAACATGCGGCCGATGCCAATGCGATTGAAGATTGTAAGAAGTGGCTAAAAGAACAATATGTTTACACAGTGACGCAGTGGAATAGCAACCCGTTATTGGTGACGGCGCCTAACTTTGTGAACTTAACGGTTACCGATACTGATCCAGGCTTGAAAGGCGACACTGCGGGTACAGGTGGTAAGCCTGCGACATTAGAAACCGGTGCAGTGGTTCGTGTCCCATTATTTATAAATATTGGTGAGTTGTTACGTATTGATACTAGAAGCGGTGAGTACGTCGAGCGCGCTAAATAAAAATCAACGTACTTGACCCTTGATTACTTGAGACCCCGACTGTTTTTATGGAAAACGATTGGCGACCATTGGCTAGTATATATACCTTGAAAAGGCGAGCACAGCTATTGGCTGATGTTCGCCTTTTTTTTGCACAAAAACAGGTGTTAGAAGTCGAGACGCCTATTCTGTCAAAGGCTGCGCCGACAGCACCGTATTTAGATAGCTTTAAGACTGATTATATTCCCATAGGCACAGATCAGAAACAGGCTTATTATCTACAAACATCTCATGAATTTGCGATGAAACGTTTATTAGCAGCGGGTTCGGGCTCTATTTATCAAGTTGCTAAAGTGTTTCGTAATGGCGAACGAGGAAAGCACCATTCTCCAGAATTCACGATGTTGGAATGGTATAGGATTGAATTAACATTAGAACAGTTGATGGATGAAGTGACTGGGTTGTTAACGCTGGTGGCTGGCTTTTCTGATGCTGTCCGCTTTTCTTATGCTGCCATTTTTAAAAATCACTTAGATTTAGATGTGTTTGATTGTTCTGATACGGATCTTAAATCACTCGCATTTAGACATATTCCTAGTTTGGCTGTTGATTTTGAATTGGAGCATGATGGTTGGCTAGAATTGCTGATGAGCGAAGTGATTGAGCCAAAATTAATGGCATTAAATCAACCTGTTTTTATTTATGATTTCCCAGCCTCACAAGCGCAGCTGGCGAAGGTTAAAATGAATGAACAGGGTCATCAAGTTTCAGCACGTTTTGAGCTTTATGCTGGTGGTTTAGAGCTCGCCAATGGCTATGATGAGTTATTGGATGCCGAAGAACTCAGACAACGGTTTGAACAAGATAATCAACAGCGCCGGAGCCTGGGTAAACCAGGCATGCCAGTTGATGAGAGTTTGTTAGCAGCGATGGAAGCTGGTCTACCGCAATGTACCGGTGTTGCTTTGGGTTTGGATCGTGTGTTAATGCTAATGTCCGACCAGAACGACATCGAACAGGTTCTCAATATTACTTTTTAGTGTCGAATATTTCACATTAATAAATTTAGTATATCTTTCGAGGCACGACAAGGAACGATGCGATAGCGAGTAAGTCGTGCGAGCGGCTAGAAGGCGTTGGTGATGACAGCCTCTTTCGTCGCGTAGCGAAGAATAGTGCAGTCATGACATCCTCACTCCGTCAGTGGCTTGAGAGCCAATGCTTAGTGAGGTGACGAGGAGGTCCGGTGATCATGGTCGTCGTCGAACGGAGTGGCATTAAATTAGGGATGGATTAATGCTTTATCGAGTACGACGACACGCTGGTATTGTTTGATAAGTAGTTCCCCCTTTTTTTAATCCTGCCTTGTTATATGATCCTTCCCAGAGTTTCTAGGGTATCTAATTAACCTCAGATCTGGTTAAGACACGACCATCATTCCAAATTTTTCAGACGTTATTTGTAAGGATGGTTTGGTTTCTTTAAGTGAGTAAGGGATAAGCCCAGCAATGATATTGAGCATAAAGCCATGAATTCGACGATGCCCTTTCAACTTTTCTTATGATATCTTCCAAGGATACCAGCTGATAAAATCCTAGATTATCGAATTCTTCAAAAGCGTTCCTGCCTTTCTCAGCAACTTCTAAAATCTCCTGAATTCTTTCTTCCATGTACATTCCTATGTTTTGAAGCTAATGCCTCAAACACCGGCATGGTGAAGTTGGCGGCTTTTTTGGAACAAAAAAGGTGACAGCTTTACCCTGTCCGCGTGCTTTGATTTGTTAGAGATTTATAGTTTCAACCACTGTTTTGATTTTTTAAACCAATTTGGCTCGGGGTCTAACTCGTCTTTGATTTCAATTTCTTCCAAAACTCCTTTAGTGGGAGACACCTTCCATACATTTTGTTTTACATCAGTTGGCTTATTCCACACATCATCTAAATATTGCATTCCCGGCTCTAAAATCACATAAAACCGATCGTCTCTTAATTTACTACCTTTAGCGTAAAATATGTCATGAAAAGTGACCAGCAGATATGGAACATAATTAAGAGTTAAACCTTTATAGTCCCAGATTCCTTTTTCGCTAGCTTTAGCTATTAACTCTTTGAACTCAGCATACTTCAAACCATCAACAATTGCGTTACATGCCATAAACACTAGATATGCACTGTCCTTTACGGATTGGCGCAGAATTTTTCCTGCCTCAAGATCCATTTCAGATGATGGAAGATCTTCATATTTTTTTCTATTATTTTTTATCGTTGGGCAAGTTGCTCCCTTCCCATGCCAAAATGAACATTGGTTTCTATAGATGTGCCTGCTCTAAGTTCAATTTCAGACTTACATACTTCACATAAACCAACATTCTTTCTCTTTTCATGAAACCAATCAGCTTCATGGACACTGCCAGTATTGGGGTCAATTGCTCGGAAGGTCATTTTTGCTCCATGTATTTCTAACGCTTTGCCCAGCGGCGCGCGCCTTTGGCGCGTCCGCTGGAGCTAATTGTTATAAGTAAATTCACTCTGGTATATGAAACAACATTAATGATAGTTTCACTTCTCTGTTTTCATCGTCATTGATATGAAAGCGGTAATGATACCAACCTTCATCCTGTTCATTTACAAAACCAAGGTAATTTGGGTGTTGTGTAATTGCTGCTTTAGCAGTGTCAAGTACAGCTGAAAAATTCTTACTTCTCACAAACATGACAATAGCTGATTTTGAGTCTCTCCATGTCAAATAACCTAACAACTGCGTTATCGTATCTAAAAAACCTTTTTGCCCATGCCAAAATTTAAGCTCTGCGATGAATACGTTATTACCCTCGTGCCTAAGAAGAATGTCGGTTTTACCTGATTTATTAAATGTCTCACCTGTAGCAGCACCCTCAAAATTTGGCTCTAGTATAAGAAGCATATGATCTCTGAGGTGCTCCTCCTCTTTGTTGGAATACGTACTCGGCAATCTTTCAAACTGCTTACCAACATCATGAATTATTTTAAGTATTTGTACGTAGATCGTATTATCGATTGTTGGTTCAGGCGTATAACCTTTTTCAGTTACTGTAGGTTTGGGCTTTTCAGCTATGGCTTTTGTTCTTTTTGCTGGGACTGAGAACGTACTAGATGTTTGACCGGATTGTTTGACAGGAACACCAAGAGCGGCCATTAAGTCGCTTTTTTGAAGTAGTTTTTTCTTCCGGGAATCAAATGCCTGTGTTGCAAGTGATTCAATTGAATTATTGAAATTATTAAGATCTTTTTCTAAGTTTGTATTTTGTGAAATAACACTATTAATTATATTATCTGATTTTTGTTTTATGTGTTCAGCTGTAAGATTAAAATTAATTAGTTTAAAACAAATACAGTCACCCTCGATGGTTATTAATGGTGCTGACGTGGAATATGAACTGGCTCTTACTTTTAAAAGCTGCTCATTACCTGAAAAGGGTAGATGAAACTGAATCACATCCCGAGCACAAGATGTCCCTCTATCCATAAAATAATCATTAGAGTGCATTTCTGCTGGAATTTGTTCTTCATGGGTTGATACTGTGAGTTGAGCCCGATGAATTTCTAATGGATCAATTCTAAACTTCGATATGAGATGTTGAATATACTCAGCCTTATTAACATTCAGGATGTAATCATCATTTTGTTGGTTTACCTCTTGGGAAATAGCAGACTTTTGATTTTCAATCATTGAAAAACCATCATCTTCCGAAAAAGCATGAAACCCATCTCTTCTATAAGTGCGCATGTATTTCCTTTTTACTTATAACGCGAAGCTAATTTGCGCTGCTTTTTGGCGTCAAATTGAGCGTATTGTTATAACTGACTTCACAGCGTTTAGCAGAAATGATTATCAGCAGTTCGATGTCTGATTCATCTGGTGAGATGACTTCTACGCAGTTCCCAGTCTCCACTATAGATCGGCTTACAACAGTCTCGTTCTCATCGGAGATGAGTGACAACTTATATTCATAAGCCGTTGGGTCACTAAAACCTTCTTCAGTATTTGCAGTTGCTAGTGCCCCGATTGGCCCTGCGGATATAAGTCCGACTAAAACTCTGCCGGCTTTGCTTTCATTTGGTTCAAGCGTGATATTTCGTCGCTCCTCAACTTTACCAATAAACCGTGTTTCGAAACTTAGCGGGGCTGTTCGTTTAACATCAATACTACTGCAGGATGCAAGGCCTGTTATGATTATTAGCAAGATGATAGATTTCATTAATCATCTCTTATTGAGTATTTCAGCTACGCCGCCGAAAATTCTATCGGCGAAATCTCGTTCATCTGCACCAGTGATTTGATATTTAGCTCTTTTTTCAGAATGGACGAATACTTGCGATCTTCCGTCTTCATTCTTGGCAACTAAGACGCGACCGACTTCACCCCAACTGAATGCAGAAATGGCTTTTGTGAATGTAATGGAAAAACCATCTGATGTTTGGTTGGTTTCCTTAATGTTAATATTGAGATTTTGCATACTTGCCAGAACAGCTGCTTTTACTAACTCGTTATCTTCAGTGAAAACTCGGGATACGCCAGTATCTTTTGGCGCGTTTGTTACAGTTTTCATATTTGCGCACGAAGCCAGCATGACTAAGCTTAGTATGATGATTATTTTGGATATGATTGATTTCATAAAGTTCTCTTCAAAGTTATAACGCCTCACTAAGAGGCAAAAAACAGTTGGTTAAAATAAGCGACGCAGGAGCAAAAACCAACTGTTTTTTGTCCTTTTAAGTGACTTGTTATGTTTTACTTACCACTGACCATTTCTTTAACTGTATAAACGGTAAAAGCAAGCAGCGAAAAACACTTTAAAGAATTTATTCTTGTTCCGTAATCTAAATGTTTGCGATGTCCATGTAAAATCCCATTTCTATTTGGTGCTTTCTTTTTGTGAGCCACACTTGCTTTTGAGATCCCAGCATTATGGTGGTTTTTAAGTTTAAAAGGCTCTAAAAAACATCAAGTAGCATATTAACCTCCAGTTCTCCATTTTCTATCAGTGTATTAAGCTTTTCATTTGTGTCATTTCCGGTAAATAGAAAGCTTTTTAAAACTTCACAACATATGCCATCCGCTTGAGAGAAAAATAAAGGAATTGCTGCAATATAATTTCCTTCTTCATGCAACTTGAAAGCAGTTTTTAGTAGATGTTCCCGATTAGGACAAAGCTCTATTATTTTTGCTGTTAAATCATCCCAATTTTCTTCTAAGTGCATTACCATTAACTCGCTAAAGAGTTTGGTTCTTGAGCTGGCTGATAAAAAAATGTAAACCAATTCAGGTACCAACCATTTTCCGCCATTACCGTAACATCAGCTTTTCTTGCTGTTTGCCACTCTTTCGCTGCTGTGGCTGTCTTCTGAATTAGTGAGTGAACTTGTTCAAATAAAGGGCTATATAATTTAGATAGCACGTTTGCTTGATGGCGTAGCGGAGCAAAGGTTTGGTTAAGCTTTTGAACATAAGGCGGAATAACTTTATCTATTTGCTGTGAGATCCTGCGTGCAGGCTCTGTTAATTGGTTTATTTGTTTAATGAACTTATCTAAAGGAACTGCTCGCGATAGCGAGCGGTTCCGTTCTAACTTGTTATTAACAGGAATAAAAATTCCCTGTAATTCCTATACATATACGGACTATAATTCCTAATAAGTCGATAATAAAGATAAAATAGGGAATTATGAATCCATCGGCTTCTGGCAAGCCAAGAATTCCCAATTAGGCACTTTAGCTCATGCCAAGAAGAAAATGGTGCTTATGATGTTTAGGCGCGTTTGAGTGGTAGTAATTGGCAAATTAAAGCAGAGCTAGTTCAAAGAGAGGATAAATGGGCAGGTACGTTTAACCCAACGACGCCTGAATTTGGTCCTTCTTAAAGTTACCAGTTGGGATATCGGTGGTCAGTACAATACGACGTTCTTAGGTGTGTCAACAGATTATTCACTGGAGTTTAGCCGTTTCGATGCGGATCCAGAAAGTTCGCCATGGGAAAGACAAGATCAATGGGTCTTGGAGATGGTGAGTTATATTACGCCAAGTGCCAAACTATTTGGTGAGTACATTCATACCGAAGGTTATGCACCACTTAACTTCCTCAGTGGTGGTGGTTTAGGAGCTGGTGTGGCATATAGTGATGCTGATGCTCAGTTTGATATCTTAATGATTGGTGCTAATGTCGCTTTTCTAGTTTAAAAGATAGCTATTATGTTTAGTGGAAAAGGGCGCTTATTAGCGCCCTTTTTTATAGAAGAAGGGATGAGTTTCATCGTGACGTTAGTTCATTAAATTAGGCAACCAAAGCGTGATGTCTGGAAAGGCAATCACGAGACCTAAAACGATCAGCTGAATGATGATAAAGGGAATAATACCTTTATAGATTGACTGTAATGTTAAATCTGGTGCACTGGCTTTTAAATAAAAGAGAGAAAAGCCGAAGGGTGGGGTTAGGAATGACGTTTGCAGGTTTAGGGCGATTAATAAAGCGAACCAAAGCGGGTCTAAACCAAGGTGAAGTGAGACGGGTGCAATAATGGGGACTACGATAAAACAGATTTCGATAAAGTCTAAGAAGAAGCCAAGTAGGAAAATAAGCAACATACTCAGTAGCAGGAAAGTCCATTTCCCACCGGGTAATCGGTCGAAGGTGTCGAAGATGAGATCGTCGCCGCCCATGCCAACGAAGACGAGGCCAAAAGCCGTGGCGCCAATGAGAATTAAAAAGACCATGCTGGTTAAGCGTGTGGTTTGTTGCATAGACTGACTAAGATTATCTAATGTTAATTTTCCATGTATGACCGCCAGTAGCATGGCTCCTAAGGCGCCGACTGCGGCAGACTCTGTTGGTGATGCAACACCAAAGAAAATTGAGCCTAAGACGGCGAGAATCAAGGCAAGTGGCGGGAATAAGCTTTTAATGACTTGTAATACCAAGTGTTGATCTTGGTTTGGGTCAGTTTCGATTGCGGGCGCCATTTCTGGCTGTTGCCAAGCGACAAAGCCGATATAACCCATATAGGAGAAGACTAATATCATGCCAGGTACGGCAGCACCCATAAAGAGTTGTCCGACGGGCACACCTATAACATCACCGAGTAGGATCAGGATGATACTGGGGGGAATAATCTGACCTAATGTGCCTGATGCTGCAATGGTGCCGCCAGCTAAGGTTGGGGCATAGCCGTGTTTTAACATGGCGGGAAGGGCAATCACCGCCATCGTGACGACAGAGGCACCGACGAC
Source organism: Mesochordaeus erythrocephalus (assembly GCA_004367975.1). Taxonomy (NCBI): domain Eukaryota; kingdom Metazoa; phylum Chordata; class Appendicularia; order Copelata; family Oikopleuridae; genus Mesochordaeus; species Mesochordaeus erythrocephalus. The sequence continues at coordinate 32,347 of SCLF01077888.1, forward strand.
GCCGGTTGTAGCCGCTAATAAGGCGCCGACGATAACAACAGAGATGGCAAGGCCACCTCGAACACGGCCAAATAATTTGCCCATGGTTTCGAGAAGTTGTTCTGCTATACCGGACTTTTCTAATACCACACCCATAAAGACAAAGAGAGGAACGGCTAATAAGGTGAAGTTGGTCATGATGCCCCAAATTCTGAGCGGTAATAGATCAAAGAATTCGATGCCTAAAAAGATACTGCCGAAGCCAAAAGCAACCGCGCCTAGGGTGAAGGCAACGGGAAAGCCGAGCAATAATAATAGAAACAGTACAGCAAACATCACCAAAGCCCAGACTTCCATTAATTGGACTCCTGTTGGCTGAGTTTAAGGCTGTTTCTAAGGAGTTCAGCGATGCCTTGCAAGATGAGCAAGCCGAAGGCGATGAGAATGCTACCCTTTAGCAGAAAACGATAAGGTAAGCCGCCGGGATCAGGAGAGCCTTCACTATAGTAAAAGGCGTTTTCTACAAATGTCCATGTTGTCGTTAACACAAGAATGCAGAATGGCATTAGGAAAAACAAGATGCCGACAATATTGATTAATGCACGGTGTTTGTCTGATAAAAACCGACTTTGATGAATCAAATCAACACGGACGTGGCCATCATGCTTTAAGGTATAAGCACTGCCCAGTAGGAAGATAAGCGCAAAAAGGTGCCATTGTAATTCTTGTAATGCGACAGACCCTTGGTTGAAAAAATAACGCATGGCAACGTCATAACAAATGAGCAGAACCATAGCGAGGACGAGCCAAGCGGTCATACGGCCAATCCATTCATTGAAAGTATCGATACCATTGATGATAGTTTTGATCATAGGGTGTGTTGGTCACTGTTTTGTTTAGACCGAAAGTCTCCCATAAATAGGATATAAGCTCTAGTATTAAAAGGTGATTGAAGGTCATAACGTGGTGTCATCAAACAAGAAATGGTAAAGTGAGAGTTAAATATATTTTTAGGATGCCCGGTATATGATTACTGTTATCTCGCCAGCTAAAACACTTGATTTTGAATCCAAACCGATCACGAGTTGTCATACTCAACCCAAATTTTTGGCCCAATCTCAAGCATTGATTGATGCGTTACGCGTGTTATCGGCTCCTGGTGTTGCGACGTTGATGAAATTGAGTGATAAGTTAGCTGGATTGAATATGGCACGCTTTCAAACTTGGACAACGCCGTTTAGTTTGGACAATTCGAAGCAAGCAGTATTGGCATTTAAAGGTGATGTTTATACTGGCCTTGATGCTGAAACGATGGATGACGACAGTTTGGCGTTTGCTCAGCAGTATTTGCGTATCCTGTCTGGCTTATATGGTGTGTTGAAGCCATTGGATTTGATTCAGCCTTATCGTTTGGAAATGGGTACGCAGTTTGCCAATGCAAAAGGTAAAAATTTATATCAGTTTTGGGGTGGCCAACTTCGTGAAGAAATTGAAACAGAAGCATCTCAATCTGATGCTGTTTTGGTTAACTTAGCTTCTAATGAATACTTTAAAGCGTTAGAAGCAAAAAAAATGAGTACACGGATTATTACGCCGGTGTTTAAAGATATGAAAAACGGTCAATATAAGATCATTAGTTTTTATGCTAAAAAGGCACGCGGTTTAATGAGTCGCTATATTATTGATCATCGGATTAATGATCCCGAGCAGCTGAAAAAGTTTGATAGTGACGGTTACTATTTTAGTGCTGACCTGTCGGCCGGTGATGATTGGGTTTTTCTTCGCGATCATACTGAATAAGTCGCGTTAGGCCTTTACTTTTTTAGACTGCTTTGTCATTTCATTACAGATCTCGAACTTGGCAATCAGTGGGGCATGGTCGGATAAACGGAGCCATAAATTGTAGCGTGGCCGTTCACAGCTGATCGGTTTTACTTTGCGATAATAGACTCGGTCCATTTTTAAAATGGGCAACCAGGCTGGAAATGTCCGAGCATATTTATTGTGCAAAGCATGGTGGGTTTCTTGTAGATCTAATTGTTCTGAAAAGTGCTTTTCGGCTTTTTCGCTCCAATCATTAAAGTCACCGGCAATAATTAAGGGTGCATTGTCTGGCACATGGGCTTCTATCCGTTCCGATAATGTTTTAATTTGTTGTTTTCGTTCAATATTCATTAACCCTAAGTGAATACAAATGATATGCAAATCTTCATCAATGTCAGGTAAGTTGATAACACCGTGCAGTAGACTTCTACTTGCCCATGAGAGTGTTGATACATTGATGTTCTCCCAACGAAGAATGGGGTGTTTGCTTAAAATTGCATTGCCATGATGTCCCTGTTTATATAAGGCATTTTTACCGTAGGCGATGTGTGGCCATATGCCTTCAGCAATATATTCAGCATGTGAACCGTCAGGCCAACCGATTTGGGTTATTTCGTGCTGTTTGTGTTCACCTTGCACTTCTTGCAGTAATAGAATATCTGCATTGGCTTCGGCGAGCACATCACGAAGCCGAGGCAAGACAAAATGTCGATTGCCAGCACTAAATCCCTTATGAATATTATAGGTGAGGATTCTTAATTCAGCTTGAGGCATAAGTCCATGTCTGTTTTGACGGTGTTTTAACACTTTATCAGATGTACGTATTTTTGACGGGAAAACATTATCTTGTTTGATTAAGAAGCTATGACATTGAGATAGTGAAACAGATGATAAAACAAATACTTGCTTTACTGTTATTACCAATCTTGATGGCTACGACTGCATTTTCCGAACAAGATATCCCCATAAAGTAGTCATCGAAGTCAGTACAGATGATGTTCGAACCCAAAAAATGGCACTGAATAATGCTGCCAACTTACAGCAGTTGTATGGCCTAGATAATGTGATCATCGAAATAGAAATAGTGGCTTATGACCCCGGGATCGAGTTAGTGACGATAGAAAGTGCAGTTGCCAGCCGAGTTTAAAGCCTAGCACGACAGGACATTACTTTTAGTGCCTGCCAAAACACCATGGATGCACAGAAAAAGAAAACAGGATTATTGCCCGTGTTACTCGATGGCGTAACGACCGTTAATGCCGGCGTAGCACGTATTATGGAATTGCAAGAACAAGGCGACGCTTACATCAGGCCATAAAGCGCCAGCAATGCATCAACTGAAAAACCATTTTCCTTTAAGCAAACGGCTGCTTGCGGTATCCTAGTCAGCTAATTTTTGCTTACCTAAATGAAGATATCATGGAACAAGACTATAACCCAGCTGACATTGAAGCGAACGTTCAGCAATATTGGCAACAGACTGATACCTTTCGTACCGTTGAGGATAACAGCAAAGAAAAATATTATTGCCTAGCGATGTTTCCTTACCCAAGTGGCCAGTTACATATGGGGCATGTTCGGAACTACACCATCGGTGATGTGATTTCACGTTACCAACGCATGCAAGGTAAAAATGTCTTACAACCAATGGGGTGGGATGCATTCGGTCTGCCCGCTGAAAACGCAGCGACTAAAAATAAAGTCCCACCAGCGGCTTGGACTTACGACAATATTGACTATATGCGGGGTCAACTCCAGCGTCTTGGCTTGGGTTATGACTGGCAACGAGAATTAGCGACCTGTACACCGGAATATTACCGTTGGGAACAATGGTTATTTACCCGATTATTCGAAAAAGGTTTGGTCTACAAAAAGACCGCTGCAGTGAATTGGTGTCCGGTTGATAATACGGTATTGGCCAATGAACAAGTGGTTGATGGCTGCTGCTGGCGTTGTGACACCGTGGTTGAAAAACGTGAGATTCCACAGTGGTTTATGAAAATCACCGATTATGCAGAACAGCTGTTAGCTGATCTCGAACAGCTTGATGGTTGGCCAGAACAAGTCAAAACGATGCAAGCGAATTGGATTGGCCGTTCAGAAGGCTTACAAATTGAATTCGATATTGAGAATAGCGACACACACATAGCTGTATACACTACGCGACCTGATACTTTGATGGGCGTGACGTATCTAGCTGTGGCTGCTGAGCACCCATTGTCCTTGAAAGCGGCGGAATCGAATCCTGAATTGCAGGCTTTTGTTGATGAATGTCGCAAGATGGAAACCAGCGAAGCAGCAATGGAGACTGCTGATAAAAAAGGCGTTGCAACAGGCGTGATGGCGACCCATCCGATTACCGGTGAACAAGTGCCAGTTTGGGCCGCTAACTTTGTGTTGATGGGCTATGGAACCGGTGCGGTGATGTCTGTGCCAGCTCATGACCAGCGCGATTATGAGTTTGCACAAAAATACGGCTTGGCGATTAAACAGGTGATAGAGCCAGCAGGAAAAGAAAGCTGTGATTTATCAGCCGCAGCATTTACCGTGAAAGGCCAGTTAACGAATTCAGGCCAGTTTGACGGTTTAACGTCACACGCCTCGTTTGATGCGATTGCCGAAGAATTAGAGCAACACAATAAAGGTGAGCGCCAAGTCAATTATCGTTTACGTGATTGGGGCGTATCGCGTCAGCGTTATTGGGGAACACCAATCCCAATTATTAATTGTCCTGATTGTGGCGCTGTACCTGTACCAGAAGCTGATTTACCGGTTCGTTTACCAGAAGATGTCATTGTTGATGGATCTGGTTCGCCAATTAAATCGATGCCGGAGTTTTATCAAGTTTCTTGTCCGAAATGTGGCGCTGATGCTGAACGCGAAACTGATACCTTTGATACCTTCTTTGAGTCTTCATGGTATTACGCCCGTTTCACTTGCCCAGATAATACTGAAGAGATGTTAGACGAACGTGCTAAATATTGGTTGCCGGTCGATCAATATATTGGTGGGATTGAACATGCGGTATTACATTTGTTGTATGCCCGCTTTTTCCACAAGTTGATGCGCGATGAAGGCTTAGTCGATGGCGATGAACCCTTTAAAAATTTGCTCACGCAAGGCATGGTCTTGAAAGACGGCGTCAAAATGTCGAAGTCAAAAGGCAATACCGTCGATCCACAAGCACTCATTGAGCAATATGGTGCTGATACAGCACGCTTATTTACGATGTTCGCCGCACCGCCAGAGCAATCTTTGGAATGGTCTGATAAAGCAGTTGAAGGCTCAAATCGCTTTTTAAATCGCTTATGGCGTTTCACCCAAGGGCATGTCGAAAGTGGGCCGTGTGTTGCTTTAGACAAAGATAGTTTGAATGATGATTTGAAAGACCTTCGTCGCCAAACGTATCAAGCGTTAACCAAAGTCAGTGATGATATTGGTCGCCGCCATACCTTCAACACTGCTATTGCAGCTGTGATGGAGTTAATGAATGCTGTCACCAAAAATAGCGATGACAGTGAGCAAGGTCGAGCCGTCAGACAAGAAGCACTGGAAATGACGGCATTGATGTTAGCACCGATCACACCGCATATTTGTGATGTATTATGGCGTGCTTTAGGTCATGATGAAGCCGTGGTGAATGTCAGATGGCCGAACATTGACGAAACAGCCTTAAAACAAGATAAAGTTGAGCTGATGGTACAAGTCAATGGTAAGCTAAGGGCTAAAATTAAAGTGAATGCTGATACTGATCAAGACAGTATTGAAATCCAAGCTCTGGCTGAGGAAAATGCCCAGAAGTTTATTGAAGGTAAAGAGATTCGCAAAGTCATCGTTGTACCAGGCCGCTTAATTAATATCGTAGTGGCAGGATAATTAAGGAACACTTTATATGAAACGTGTTGTATTAAATAGTGTTATTGCCGTCTTATTCATAACCTTAGTGGGTTGTGGTTTTCATCTACGCGGCGCTGCTGATTTATCAGATAGTTTAAAAACAATGCGTATTGAAGGAGTCGGCTTACAACGTGATATTGGCCTTTATTTAAAACGTGGTTTAGTCAGCAATGGCATCCTGGTTGTTGATGGCGAAAACACTGATGCCGCGATATTAAAAATCATAGAAAACAAATATGATCGACGTGTTCTGTCAGTTGGTTCGAATGCCAAAGTAAACGAGTATGAGCTTCATAGTAAAATCACCTTTACGGTATTGGATGCTGACGGGAAGGTCTTAGCTGAAGAGCAACAGGTTCAAGCACAGCGCGATTATCAATTCGACGAAGATGAAGTACTGGGTCGCGAGTCAGAAGAAACTTTACTGCGTGATCAATTGAACAAGCAATTGGTACAAAGCATTCTTCGCCGTTTATCGTTTATAAAATAAAGCGTTAACGATGCGTGTTAATGCAGAGCAATTAGCAGCACAACTGCAAAAAGGGCTCCTTCCAGTCTATCTCGTCTTTGGCGATGAACAAATGCTGGTGGAAGAAAGTGCCGATAAAATTCGCCAACAAGCAAGACAATCAGGCGCTAATGAACGTCGAGTTTGGCATGTCGAAGGCCGATTTGATTGGTCACAAATTCAGTGGCAAGAACAAACAATGTCGTTATTTGATAGCCAGCGCCTATTAGAAATACGTCTGCCATCTGGTTCACCGGGTAAAGAGGGTGGCGAAGCGTTTAGGCGTTTTGTTGATAACCCGCCACAAGACACAACGTTATTGATCATCAGTGGCAAAATAGACAGCCGCTCTCAAAAAAGTAAATGGTTTACCGAATTAGATAAAGTTGGTGCTACGATACCAGTTTGGCTCGTTGATATGGCGAACTTGCCACGTTGGATAACACAACGTTTAAAACAACGAGAGCTTACCGTTAGTTCGGCTGTAGCCGGCTTAATTGCAGAACGGGTTGAAGGCAATTTGTTTGCCGCAGCACAGGAAATTGAAAAGCTTTCTCTACTCTGTTCGGATGGCCAAGTGAGTGAAGAAACTGTTTTAGCATCGGTGGCAGATAATGCCCGCTTCCAGGCTTTTGGCTTAATGGATATAGTCTTCAAGGGGCAAGCTGAGAAGGTACCGAGAATGCTTGGCCAGCTCAAAGCAGAAGGCAACGATATATTAGCAATTTTTTCTGCGGTATCCTGGTCACTACATCGGATGATTGATATGGCCTTTGAGTTGAATCAAGGCACCCATATCGATCAGGTTTTTAAATTACAAAAACCACCTATTTGGGATAAAGCTAAGCCAGTGATGCGTCAGGCTTTAGCAAGACATGAAGCCCGTCAATGGCAACAGTTTTTGCAACAAATGACAGAAATAGATCAAGCAGCCAAAGGGGCGGTGACAAAATGTCCATGGACATTATTAGAAACACTGTGTTTAAACGTGGCAGGCGTTAATTTACATAGCCAACATCAGAGGAATGGCATTGGACATTGAATTTTATATGCAAACATTAGGTAGGCAAGCGAGAGAAGCCAGCAGGGTGTTGTCGCGTGCCAGTACAGTCGCTAAAAATCATGCTCTACTAACCATAGCGCGAGAAATTCGTGAGGCAGCAGATACACTAAAAACCCAAAATGGGTTAGATTTGGCCGCGGGTAAAGAGAAAGGTTTAGAAGCTGCATTACTCGATCGTTTAGAATTAACAGACAGTCGTATCGAGTCAATGGCTGAAGGTTTGGAGAAAATTGCTAATTTATCCGATCCAGTGGGGGAAATCAGTGAGTTGCGTTACTTACCTTCCGGTATTCAATTGGGCCAGATGTGTGTGCCTTTAGGTGTGATTGGGATTATTTATGAGTCTCGGCCAAATGTAACAGCAGATGCAGCGGGACTATGTCTAAAGTCGGGCAATGCAACTATTTTACGTGGCGGTTCAGAAGCCAGTCACTCAAATCAAGCCATTGCTGCGTGTATTCAACGTGGTTTAGAGCAAGCCGGATTACCAATTGAAGCCGTGCAAGTTGTCGAAACAACCGATCGGACGGCCGTTGGCCAATTGATCACTATGCCTGATTTTGTTGATGTCATTGTACCGCGTGGTGGTAAAAGTTTGATTGAACGCATTAGTAAAGATGCCAGAGTGCCGGTGATTAAGCATTTAGATGGTATCTGTCATGTCTACATTGATAGCAAAGCTGATTTAGAAATGGCTGAAGAGATTGCATTTAATGCCAAATGTCATCGTTATGGTGTTTGTAATGCGATGGAAACATTGTTGGTTGATAGTAGCGTCGCAAAAACGATCTTGCCAAGATTAGCTGTGCGTTATCAATCAGAATCAGTTGAACTCCGTGGTTGTGACAAAACACGGACTATCTTAACGGATATTAGTGCCGCGACAAAACAAGACTGGGATACTGAATACCTAGCGCCGATTTTATCGATTAGAATTGTCGAAGGCGTTGATCAAGCGATGGATCATATCCATCAGCACAGTTCAGGACATACAGAAACAATTGTCACCGAAGATTACACAACATCACGCCGCTTCTTAGCCGAAGTGGATTCAAGCTCAGTGATGGTGAATGTTTCAACCCGTTTTGCTGATGGGTTTGAATATGGCTTAGGGGCTGAAATTGGTATTTCAACCGATAAATTACATGCACGAGGGCCAGTGGGCTTGAATGGCTTGACATCTCAAAAATGGATTGTCTTGGGAACAGGCCAAGTCCGCGTTTAATATGACAAAAGCGGTTGGCATTTTAGGCGGCACCTTCGATCCAATCCATCATGGACATTTGAGATCGGCACTAGAATTATTGCAGCAGTTTTATTTTGATCATATTCGGTTGATTCCCAGTGCAAGACCGCCCCATAGGCCACAACCGAAAGCCACACCAGAACAGCGTGTCATGATGTTGCATTTGGCGATTAAAAATAGCCAACAATTTGTCGTTGATGACCGTGAATTAAAGCGTGAAGGACCGTCGTATACCATTGATACGCTCAGATCACTAAAACAAGAAATGCCAGAACAATCGCTGTATCTGATTTTAGGGTCTGATGCATTCAGTCATTTTTCAATATGGCATCAATGGCAACAATTATTAGATTTATGCCATATTATTGTGATGCAAAGACCTGAACAACCACTGTCACTGCCGGAGGAGATGGAAAGTTGGTATCAGCAGCATCTCGCCACACCTGAGGACAAAGCTTTGTTAACCGGTAAGATTTGGCCTGTGACATTAACCCAGCTCAATATTTCTGCCTCTGCGATTCGGTTTGATCTTGCAAAAGGGCGAAGCCCCGCATTCTTAATGCCCGATCCCGTTGTTAGCTTTATTGAGCAGTTGGCGTTATACCAATAGATTAGAGCAGACTATTAATCTATTTTAAGATCATGACTGAAGGCCAACATCCACAACGCAAAATCATACATGTGGATATGGATGCCTTTTTTGCGTCGGTAGAACAACGTGATCAGCCAAAGTATAAAGGTAAACCATTGATTGTTGGCGGCAAGCCGCATGAGCGAGGTGTTGTCGCAGCGTGTAGTTATGAAGCTCGGAAATTTGGTATTCATTCTGCCATGCCTTGTTCAACTGCTTATCGACTCTGCCCTAACGCGATTTTTGTTCCGCACCGTTTTGATGTTTATCGCGAAGTGTCAGAGCAGATACGTACCATTTTTTGGCGTTATGCCTCAGAAGTCGAGCCGTTATCATTGGACGAGGCTTATTTAGACGCCACAGGATCAGCTTACTTCAATGGATCAGCAACCTATATTGCACAAGCAATTAAACATGATATATTGGCTGAAACGAATCTAACGGCATCGGCAGGGGTGTCTTATAACAAGTTCTTAGCTAAAATTGCCTCTGATATGGATAAACCCAATGGTTTATATGTGATTAAGCCAGAACAAGGCTTAGGGTTTGTATCATCGTTAGCAGTGGGACAATTCCATGGTGTTGGGCCCGCAACAGAAGCTAAAATGGAAGCTATAGGAATAGCAACCGGTGATGATCTACGACAATGGTCAGAAGCCGACTTAGTGGCGAATTTCGGTAAATCAGGCCATTATTTTTATCATATTGCGAGGGCTATTGATGAGCGGCCAGTACAAAGTAAGCGCCAACGTAAATCAATCGGCAAGGAAACCACGTTTCAACAAGATATTCGCTCCACTATCGAATTGAAAGGTCAAGTTGATAACTTGGCCCAACAAGTCTGGGCACAATTACAGCGGCTAAAATTCACCGCTAGAACCCTGACATTAAAGGTTAAATATGCCAATTTTCAACAAGTGACGCGTTCTATCACAGAACAGGAAGGGCTAAATATCGATAAAATTAACGCGCTATTGCCTGAATTATTGGCTAAAACAGAGGCGGGTGAACTTGCTGTGCGGTTAGTCGGCGTATCCGTCAGTGGTTTTGAGAAACCAGTGTTAATAGTGAAACAAAGGCAACAGCTTGATCTTGGTCTAAATAATGCCTTCTGATGACAATGATGAGTAACTATAAGCGTTAGAAAGGATGGATGAATTGTTTTTGGGACTGTCCTAAGTTCATCTTTAAGCCACTGACTCAACTGTTTTAATTGACGCGTTGGGTCACCGTTGTTACATCGCGATTCATATTCTTTCAAAAATAGATGGAAATGGGCTTTTGGAACACCGTTAAATTAATGCATATGAC
>SCLF01077999.1:0-11377 GCA_004367975.1 Mesochordaeus erythrocephalus
TTAGAGTGGTGCTACGTCGAATTCACTATCCAGGACCCCCCATAATCCACCATCCCGGTTTTTTAAACCTACTTTCAGACCGGATGTCGAGGCAAAAAAAACGGAAACCATTTTTCGAATCGGGAGTCACACCAAATTGTAGACCGAGACGACCTCTAGTGGACAAGCATCTTTAAAAAAATTAAGTAGCTATAGGTACTTTAAAAAATATGCCACTTTAAAATATGCCACTTTAAAAAAAGTAGTTTTTTTACAATTTAAGACAGCTGTGTCATAGTTAGAAAACATCGAGTGGTACTTCTAAGCCAAATCTTCTTTTTGTTTGGGCCTAAGAGTGTCGGTGTTTATCAATCTTGCTATATACGGCTATATTCGGTAGTTATAGGGAAACTCGTCACCAAATCAATCCCAAATTTGCGTGGGCGGAACACGCTCACGGTTGGTACAAAGGTAGAAGGAGATGAGCGGAAGAATATGAGATATAAAAGTACAAATTACGATATAGTAGTCGATAGTTATACGAAATAACAAAAATAGAGAGAGATGAGTGGAAGAATATGAGATATCAAAGTACAAATTCTGATAAAGAGGTCCATAATTATACGGAATAGTATTAAAATTCCCATAAGTAGTTACCTAATACGACCGAAAACAGCTTAAATATTAATAACTGTATAGAAAATTGATTATTCGAACTAGCCCTTGTACCCGTAATCAATAACACGAAAATAGGAATCTAGAAATAAAATAATGAGTTTCAGGAGAATGTGCCAGCCGGCACAGATTACAGCGTGTGGGTATAACCATTCGTGCAGCGTGCGGGCTAATGATAATCATGATAAGTTTCATATTTAGGAATTACTAACGATAAATGTATTACCTTTCATCAAATACATGTTCGAAAATATAAAAGTGAAAATGATCTTCTGCGGAATTTTCGTCGTTTACTAAAAACTGAGGCACGCATTCAACATAGTATTTTTGGAGCCATTCTAGACCGGAAGTACTACTCAAGAGTCGGAAATTGTTTTTTAGTTCGAATTAACACCATATGTAGATTCTCGTCATCGCGTTAATAAGTAAAATCAATATCGAAATGGCAAAAAAGTGAAGTTCCTCAATGATCGATTTGTTAATTTACAATAGTGTGACTCCAGGATATAAATATTCATGTTCAGGTACTTCAGTTGTACTTCCGGTGCAAAAATTTCCCATAACTGCGTAATACGTGTTCGGTCGGTCTGAAAAACAAAACCATAACGTGTACTCCACCGCAATACTACACGGGTGCCAAAATCGCCCTTACCGCTTGCAATGGGAACTGATAGCTTAACCGGACTTTGTGATTGTAATAGAGTTTTTTCTTGTGGTTCCGAAACTGTTCTCAGACTACGGTAGATCAAGTAGAACCCAGGGCATCAAATAAAAGCATCAACAACATAATACGATTATTTATTTTAAAGCTGCGGCAAAAATTGACGGAATTGACTTTGACCGCCCTGAAATTTAGTTTTTGTATTTTAGAAATCCGATTTAGAAATCCTATAACTAGGTCACGTGTTAAATAAGCCCACTTTCGAGCCAATCGGACACATTATTGACCTATAGTGGCTATAGGTACATAGCGGGTTAGGAAATCCGCGTCGATCACTTGAGAAGAAATGTAGCTGACATCCATGCTCGGCGAATGAGTCCAATTTTGGGGAAAAAAGTCCGTATTGTTTTATCTGATTAACCCGTACGCTGCATGGATAGATCTACTCCTACGCTGCAATGTGTTCCGCCTGACACACATTCGTGGAACTCATTATTTCAGTTCTAGAGATCCATATGTTCCTTATTTATTATGGGTATGAATGCTAGCGACAATATAAAGTATGAAGTATAATTTACTGCCAATAATGTCGTTTAGTTTTATGTTGAACAAGACACAGATGAGTGCTTGTCATTTGGTCGAAATGATTTTTAGTTTCTATTCAAAACGTTCTATGAATATTAAGAGTCAATATAAATATAAACTGGATATACATATACCTAATAATAATATATAAAAATATATATAATAAATTAGACTGTTTACTTGTTAAATAGGTGCTTTGATCTATTGGGTAAATTGTTAATCATAATGGCATTCATAATGGCATTCATAATTAATAGATTAAATTTCCGCAATTTCCGAATTTTTCGTTTTTTTGGTGGTCAGAAGTTAGCCTAAAAAGAGCGGAAGTAAATTCGGTCTAGATGTACCGCTCGATGTTTTCCTAACTATGACACTGCTGTCTTACATGTAAAAAACTGAATGTTTTAAAGTGTCATTTTCTGAGTAGGTCGTGCAACAATTTGGTGTGATCCCGATTAGAAATAAAAAAATTCGGGTTTTAGCCTCCACTTCAGTTGCCAGTTCCGGTCTAAAAGTACGTCAAACAACTGTCAGGTGTTTATAGGGATGCTGGATAGCAAATACGGCGTAGCACCACTCTAACAGAAGTTACGCAATCTTTTAAACTGAATTACTGGAAGTGATTTATATCAGCGGTGCGTCCTTTTTATGTCACAGGCAAAATTATACTTGAGGCGTTATAGTCGTTTGGTTTTCACTAATGACTTAGTATACTATATTAATTATATACTAATGACGGTAACGCTCATAAGCTTTATGTGGGAACTACGGGATGCAGCTGCCAATTCCAAAGAACCAGGAAGAGAACAAAGCCTTCTCAAATGTAGCTGATGGGAATTGGTGGATAGGAATAAGGAAATACTTGTTACACAGTGATTATTCTCTTAGCAAATAATTGTTACTCAATTTAATTATTACTATAATAATGTTTAATTATATTATTATTTTAAACTTATATTTTTTTCATTTTTGAAACCAGAAGTTCTACGCTGAAATAGTTCACTCCAAAACCGCCTAATTATTTCATGGTTAATTAATCTCCTCCCCTTTACCTTCATTCCCTCACATTCGTACATCTATCCTATGTTATGTGGCTTCCGGATATACACCTGTTGCCAAGTTTTCCATTATCTAGTTCCAGGTATTTTCCTTCGTCTCTCTTCCATCTCCATTGACATTAGTCACGATACGTACTCCATAATTGCTCTTTTGGTATTGTTCACACAATTATTGTCCAATTATTGTCCACACAATTATCCATGCTGGAATGACGCAGCTTGTTACCAAATTGATTGCAAAGAGCGCATCAAATGCAGCTGGTTGTCCCACTGTAGTAATGTCAATGGCTAATAATGTTTTTGGCCTTGTTTCTTGAATGGTTGCCTGTCTTTTATTAATTTGTTTACTATTGCATTTATAGCACATGCATTTATTGCACATGCTGTACATTGCCGAACGATTGTGCCTATCTGTAAATTTCGACCTTTCCAACCAAACCCTGCATTTGCTAGTAAACTAGCCATACGAATCTGCCCAATATGGCCAGTGTTATGCAATGCAACCAATGGTTATTCCCGGAATTCTGTTGGTACTTGTCTGGTTTGTTTGAATTCCTAGTGAGCCAAACAAATTTCTTTAACCTTTTGACTACCTTTCTTATATTCAACAGAGTGACGCTATTTCAGTATCGTCTAAGACCATTACTAAATTTTCTTCTCGTTCTTATTCTACTGGATACAGTAATTCAGCCATATTTCTTGCTTTTCTCCATTGTGAAGCGGACGACGTGGATTAGTCAATACAAAATAACAGTGTGGATTATCGGTTATTACCCGACATTTTCGTCGTCCTATCAGATCATTTATGAATTCGTCGATTACGAGTAAACATCCGATTAATTATTTTCTGGTTACGCGGTATTTCTTGGGCGTTTCCGACCACGCGGTGCTGGTGGTGTATAGTAAAACCTGTTTGCCTTTTCTGACAGCCGATAATGTTCCACCAAAGTGTCCGTCAGGTGAATCGCTTCAAACTATCTGTTCGTGATCTGCAATCAGTCGCTGTGGTGTGAGTTTCCGATGTATTGCTTTAATGAACTCTGCCCAAATGTCGTCATGTTTCGAACTCCACACAAACTTGTTTTTTGATGAAACCAGTTCCCGAAAGAGCGCAGAAAAATCCGCCATTGGTTTATCGTGTTCTAATAGCCAATCGTCTTGATGAGTTGGTTCCTGGTTGTCGATCTAGGAAGCCCCAAAATGGCTTCTTGTCTCGATGGTGAAATAGTAAATCCGTTTTCGCTGATGAGGTAACCGATCACTTCGCTTTCTTGAAAAGCAAATGATGCCTTCGATGGTACACTATCTAAATGATCCATATGAGGTTGGAAATCGCCTGAAAATATAATAATGTTATCGACATAGGATGCCAGGAAATCTTCGTGATTTTCCAATTGATCGAGTTCTCCTTCAAAAGTTTAATAGTATTGGCCATTCTATGTTTGACTCCAAACGGACTCCGTAATAATCGGTACCTCCCGCCAACTATAGGATTCGTGAATGTTACTAGATCTGACGATTCGTGACTTAGGAGGAAGTTTAGAAGGGACTAGCAACATCAATGGAATAATAATATTTATGATTGGCTATTCCTCGTACTACATCGGGACTCTTTGGTAGAGTTAATACTCCATTCTTTATGATGCAGTTTATGGCTCTTACATCTTCACAAACACGTATTGATTTATCTTTCTTGGGTGTTCCAATTATCGGACAATTGAATTCGACAAGACAGAACTTGCCACGTTTTCATTTGTGTTTGAAATGCTTCGTGATATGTTTTTGGCATTGGGTATCCACGTGGTTTCTTGCAAATTTTACTAGTTAGAGCGGGAGATGCTGTCCATTCTTGAATAGTGGAATTTCTATGTGCCGTTCACCAAGTTATGTTTACCTTAACGACATCAATCAGGCATCCCCTTTCAACGCTGGATATCCGCATATATCTTCCTGTTCATTGAAGTGTTGCCCATCCTTACATTGGATCGCTTGGTTGATTACATTATGTGCAGTATCCCATTAAATGGTTTCCGTTAATTGGTTTCCACACGGTATCATTGGAATTCGCTTGGTCCGATACCCTTATGGTAGGATGACTACCCTTCCAGGTATGTCTGTGTTACATTGTTTTAGTGCGGGTGTTCCCAAAAGCATCTCACGCGGAAGTGTTGGTAGTAAGTGGGCTTTTACCAGTTTAGTATCTGATTATTGATTGGGCCGTGTGGAACGATTAATAACTCAACCGTTCCAATAGTGCTGATAATCGTTCCCACGGCGGTTTTGACCGTTGGCATTCGTTGACTGTTAATTGTTTTCTGCAGATTGTTGAATATTTGTATTTAGTTGGTATTCATATTGCTGCCTGTGTCGCTTATTACAGTTGTAAGTTCAAATTGGTTTTCGTTGACTATCGGGCTTTTAATTTCGCACAGGATTTTCAAGCTCACAGAATGTGTCAGCGAACGGAGTGTTCTCTACAGCATTAGGTTTCACCAAGAACGCTCTTTGTCCATTTCGGCCTCGATTTCGTTCTTCGTGATTGAAAGTGTTGATTTCCGCGCTATCTGTTACCCTCTCATATTTTGATGATTCATAGAGTAACGTGCTGTGGGAGGGTACCATGGCCCTAGCGGATTGCTTTGATGTGTTAGTGGTCGGTGTTGTTGTGTATAGTATTTATTTGCTATAATCAAATTCAGATTGCCATATCGTAGATTTTGATAAAAATTTCTTCATTTGTTGTAGCAGGTGCGCCCGTTTTGACTGTCCATGCAATCCTCTGTTGGGTGGCCTCTACCGCATATATTACAGTTTGTTGTAAAGTTCTCCATTTCCAGATTCTCAATTTCGTTAGTAATCATATCTAATTTTTCGTGAATGCTCGTAGGACTAGTATCTTCGTCTAATCTGGCGTGGCGCAGAGAACAAGATCGATTAGCAATTTCATCATGCGATATACAGGCTTCCCTTTTTGTTAACCTCATGTTTGGATCTAGTAAGCCCGATATCATGCGTTCTGTTAGCATATATTTTCCGATCCGTTAACGGCGTATATATGTGAGTACCTCTGATCCGCATAAAACTTATTTGTAGGCGTGATTGGTAATCTTCTTCGTCTTCTGATACTTTTTGACATAGTTCTGTGAATGCTTTACACTAGTTGGCCGTTGTGAACCGTTTTTGAAGGGCTGATCTAAACTGTTCGAAATCTGATAGCCAAGCCACTGCAATCCTTTGAGTGTGTTCCTTACCCGTGAACAATAGAATTCGTTCAAGTTGGTCTATCGCGTCATGTATGGCAGCAGTATTTGGCGAAAATGTAGGACTTGCCACTTTGCTAGTTAAACTTTTTGACAGGAGAGATACAGACGTTTTAGGTTTAAACATCGTATGCCCGTGTTCTTGATAGTCTACGATCCACAGCGATTTGTCCTTTCCGGTTACCGTATCACTTTCTATCTCCTCTGTTGGTTGCTCATGTCCGCTTTCAATAAGATCGACTAAAGCTCCGTTTTGTCCATTTTTCGTGTATGTTGCTCTAACCCAGTTACTGGGTGACGGACTACATTATTGGACATTGAACTTGTACTCACCATCAAATAATAGCACGATGCGGTCATTTGGAATTACTTGAGTGTGGACAATGAGATCCTGTGGTCCCATAATTACCTGCATTGTTGACGTCAGTGACGGGTGACATATCAGGTCTGTAAACTTCTTCTTCAGTAGTTTCTTTATTTCTGCGCTTTGGCATTTTTCAAAATTCACTCGATATCGGCCTATCTTGTCATACTTTTTAAATGATATGCTGTTAATGGGTATTATTCGGTCATTCTGAACGTATAGATAATATGGGCTCACAACTATTTTCTTTTTTTTTTGGTATCTATGCTTGCGTTTCCTTATGTGATAGTGAGCAATTTAATTCCACCGTGATTCGGTTCACAGGTCATAACATATACTTATTGGGTCTTATACATTAGATGATGCTTTGCTGATTTTCCCGGCTGACTATGTTACTACACCGTTATACTACACGTCATTTCTACGCCACTTCAGATAAAAAATGTTTTCTCAACCTCAACTAATTTTCAACTTCGTTCAACGTCTTTGTTTAACTCGTCTGATACACACAGTCTTATTATTAATTATGTGTATTTGTAATGTGTTGTACAGATGCAGAACTGAACAGAAAATAAATTGTTTATTGAGTCCAGCACCCATAGTCATGAAGCGTGCCAAATTCTAACGGTTCCAATTGTGCTACATTGGACCAGACGAAGACCTGATTATCCTTTGGCCAAATCGGTATTTTGGAGGTTCCGATAAAGCTGCGCTGTTACACTGCGTGGCGATTTCGGTATTATGTTCCGAATTATGAAGTTAGTTATATTTTCGACGTTGTATTTTTCGACCAAACGTTGGTTTTCCCGCAAACTGGTCATTAGTTCTGATTTCTATCCCCCATTTTGTACTTTTAATTCCATCACCTCAGTTTCACGTAGCTCTCTTAGCTCATTCAGCTAATCTTTGAGTATACCTTGTGATACAATCGGACTTTTTAATTCGGAAAAATTACCCCCCAACTGCTGCCCGGTTACAGATACAGAAACTGCAGGTAAAATATTTTTGGTGTTCAGAATTTTTCTTGTTTCGTTACATCTTTTCCGTATCTTCGGAGTTTTCGGAATATTCTGGTTTTTCGATTGGTCTTTGTGTGAACTCCCCGCTTGTCGTTTCTTCTCCTTGGGTGGTCCATAGCAAATTTTATTCATCCTTCTTCGTTGTTTTACAGTCATACAAGTAACCAAACCAGTGACGTTGATCACGACTGCGAAGATCCGACGGTTCACCGCTCACAAAATGAAGGGGTATCGCATGTGAACGGCTCACTCATAGGAGCGTTGAGCTTTTTAGCTAACGAATCTACGCAAGGATTGCAGTGTTACTTGGAAGGGGCGTGACTGTAATTCTTCTTACTGCTTGTAATGCATGCTTTCAGTGATATCAAATTTAATTTGAAGGAAAATTGATTTTTGCGGACATTAAATTTTAATAGAAATTTAATTTGTGTGGGAAGCTTATTTTAAACGAACGTATATTTTTCTGGAAAATTACTTTTTAACAAATTATATTTTAAATGGAATTTATTTTAAATGGAACTATTTTTTAAATGGAACTATTTATTTATTAAAAATGAAAACTTATTTTACATTTTTATTTTTTATAGGCATTTATTTCAATTGAAATTGTTAACAAATTTTACTTTTAAAGACTTTATTTAAATGAAAATTTAAATGCAAATTAATTTTTAAGAATTTTAGTTTAATTGACGTCAATTTCAACGTCAAATTTATTTTAAATGGAAATTTATTTTTAAGAAAACTAATTGAAAAAAAAATGAAAATTTTAAATGAAAATTAATTTTTTAACAAATTTTAGATTTAACGAAAATTTATTTTTTAACAAATTTTAGATTTAACGAAAATTTATATTAAATTAAATTTTAAATGAGAAATAATTTTTAACCACTTTTATTTTTAAAGACATTTATTTGAAATGAAAATTTATTTTTTAACAAATTTTAGATTCAACGAAAATTTATTTTTTAACAAATTTTAGATTTAACGAAAATTTATATTAAATTAAATAGAAAATCAATTTTTAGGATAATTAATTTGTTAACAAATTTTAACATACAGTGACCATGCAATAGTTTAAACCGCAATAGTTGAAAGATTTTTAGATTTCAGAGGATTTGAAATTTTCTAGTTATTTTTCATTTATTTTCAATTTCATATAATATAAATTATATTTGTCCAACTTGAAATGTTTCAACTATTGTGTGGTCACTGTAATTATTTATATGAAAATTTATATAAATGGAAATTTATGTTTATATAGTCCATGGGATGAGGGATAGAGGAAGGAATAGGAGGAGACTAACCAAGCGCGACTGAGGGAGATCGAGGAGGTGAACTGATCCACCTTAATCCGGCTCCGTGTGTGGTCAAGGTAGATAGGTTTGCGATGTGCGTAACCAATCATCTGGATTGATTCCCTATCTACCATCCGTTGTTTATTTACCTCTTATTATTTTAATTATTTAAACCTCGGTTGATTGGTTTCATGGTTCACATGATTCCAATCAACATTTGGTCGCCGAACCATATGTCTTGATCTCAATGTTACACTAACTATATATCGTCGAGTGTTTGGTCTATGGAGACCTCGATTTCTGATTATTTTTCTCGCTAATCTTCCCGTGCTTCTTGTAGGGCTAATGGGCACCAGCTAATAAGCACCAAATTCCTACTATGAGCACTGAATTCTCACGGATTAGTTCATTTATTGATCTCGTTGTACCAAGTCTCTCAAGTGATATCGGTGAAGAACGAAATTGGAAAAACATATACAACGGATCGACAATTAAATATTTTAATTGGCAACAAGGAATCGTGTGAGATATTTCGTATTTATTGACCCCTTTGTAGAATTAATGGATGTGTGGAGCTTCAATTATATTGGCATGGGAAAAATCTACCTGGGACTCCCAGCCTACCATGTTGCTTTACCTACCCATGCCGATATATTTCCATAACTGGGAAACCACGTTAAATGTCACTGAACGCAACTAGCCCAATAAATTGCACGCAGATAAAACATGCGAGTTATGCGCTTTTGGCTTCACTCCCATTAGTCATTCTGACAGGAAGATCGTTCATAATATATGCAATACCGACATGTATGGAAACGATTTTGGAAACGATTTTTAACTTAACGAGTGGATACCGAGAGCTAAATTTTCAGTGGATACCACGGAGGGACAAAATGTTCACCTCTCATTTTTTTTTCATCTCAAGCAAAACGGAACAATAGCTTCTGCCGAACTTTTGAACCTGAAACTGAGTTCCTACGGCTGAAATAATTGGAGTTGTGGTCAGCAAGCCGTTGTATTGCTGCAAAAAAACGACACTGCTTCAGTGTATATTCTATAAAAAATGTTCTGTGGATGGTAAGACCGCCATTGTTGTCTATAACGACAACGATACAAAGGAGAAGAAACAGCTGTTATAGACAATAACAATGGTGTGCTCCGCAACTGGTCATTAGTATCTTCATTTTTCGGAGATATTTTTCTTCTAAAACTTACTTCACACCAACTGAAAAAATCAATATCTGATTTTTAACTGCAGTTTCGGTGATATTTCCGTTCTAAAAATTTCCACCAAAAAATCAACGTACAATTCGGGGGTTTAGTAGGTGTACATTTCTTTAGACAAAATGAATATGGTGTCTTTGGCACTCTATTATTGAGTCATAAATCCGGAATAAAATTTGGCCTAGGTCTCATAATTATCTACTTGTTTGAGCACGAAGTACTTGTTTATAAATTACTGTTAACCCGTACACTGCAGTGTGTGAATGTATGCACAGATTTCCGTTAATCAGTCCATAACGTCTGTTACAGAGCGCTACGCTGAATTTTCCAAACTCTAAATTATTAGTCCTTGTTCTGGTGTAATAAAGTACACTGTAACCCATATAGAACTTCAAAAATTGCGCGCCCAATCCAAATAATTACCCACTTATTGGTTGGTTCATCATTATAATGTACTCACTATAAACGTGGTCGTTATTCAATTTCATTCAATATTTGTCAATACTACATAATGAAATAACCTGTCAATTATTTAACTTCGATTATCTAGTACAAAT
The DNA here is from genome assembly GCA_004367975.1 of Mesochordaeus erythrocephalus. Classification (NCBI taxonomy): domain Eukaryota; kingdom Metazoa; phylum Chordata; class Appendicularia; order Copelata; family Oikopleuridae; genus Mesochordaeus; species Mesochordaeus erythrocephalus. The sequence goes on from SCLF01077999.1 coordinate 10,678, forward strand.
CGAACCATTAAGTCATTATAGAGATTGCGCGGAATTCATTCTGGAATAGTGATATTCTCTAGAGTAATTGGCCCCCCGCAAGTGGCAACCTTCCTTTATTTCTTATCGATAAACAATCTGTGGTACTAGTAAGACGGTAAGTATTGAAGTAGTTCTCTGGGATTAGGGCTTCTGAAATTGGCAACAGCACGGGTCTCCCATTCTTTGAGGCGGCTACATACATTTTTAGCTGTTATTTACCCCTTTTTGAATATAAATTTTGAACGAGCATCTCCAAGTTAACTGATTGAGTTTCACGCGAACTCCCTAAATCATACTTTTTCTGGCGTGGATAAATATAGTTAATTCGACAATAAATAAGCTGTTAATAACGTGTCAAACTATGCTACAATGTACAACGAAATCATTGGCGGTAAGTTAAATACTACCGCGTCTGATAAATTAGGGTGAATTCTGCTTTCATATTAATACCAAATAATATAATTCCCAGTTTATGCTAAATATACGCTAGAAATATAAGTCTTACATATTATGGCACAGAATTTTATTCTGATTCTAATGATATATATAACTTGGGCTAAAAGGTTGTTTTTATTAATTTTGTTTTTCACTCTTAAAAATATATTACCATATAGCAAAAGATGCAGCATCAAAAAGTCTGCATAAATATGTGAAAATTATATTCCTGTCTTGTCTGTAT
>SCLF01078111.1:0-11375 GCA_004367975.1 Mesochordaeus erythrocephalus
TCAGTTTTTTACAATTTAAGACAGCTGTGTCTTAGGTAGGAAAACGTTAAGCAGCATTCCCGCCTAGAATTTTACTGCGCTTGGAATCAAGACGACAATGCTTTGATTTATAGCTCACATAGATTGATAATCCAGTGTCTCGGTTAGAAACCATTGAATTAATGTCATGCTGTGAACCCATTTAGTTAATTTACAAAGCCTAGATTCCCGCCTAAATTGATTCCCGCCTAAATTGTCCGCCTACCATCGGACAATTTCTTCAACATCACTGTATTTAAATAAAAGGGTGCCTGAGAGATATTAATTAACCAGTGGATAGTATCCACTGGATACCACCAAGGGAACAAATGTCCAAAACGCTCTTCTTTCGCATATATCTCGAGAACGAATGAACGGGTCTGCTTCATCAAAAATTAGACCCGATGAAAAACGTTCAGTGTAACTAATTTGGCAGACCAAAACCTTTTCTCGCTTTTGTGAAAATTCAAGCGATTTGCAAAATTTAATTGCCATTATCGCAGAGGTACGACCTCTATTTCAATTCAAATTGTATCAGTGTTTTGCCATTGTATAATTGTCGTTACAGACAAAACATGTCGGTCTTGTCATACACAGAACATTTTTTATTGAATATACACTGGAGCAGTGTCGTTTTTTTTTGCAGAAATCAAACGTTTTACTGATTATAGCACTAAGAATTTTAACGACAGGAACTTGCTTTCAATTTATTATTTTTCTATGGGTATCCATGTTGGCATAGAAAAAAATAATTGTCTCACGTTGTAAACAACATTTGTTTATTAAATATAAACTGAAGTAGTCTCCAGTTTTTCCAGTATTTTAACCCCAAAGAATTCATGGTGTAGCTGTGTCTAAATTAGAGACAGAGATCGTGCTAGGAAGACAGCGGTCTCATCTTTCCAAATATTACGTTTGCATGAACTGCAAGAGTCCTATGACGCACGCCTCTCAAAACAACCCCCCCTGTGCCGTAGAGCAACTGATCGGTTAACGAGACTTAGTGGGTCTGATAGGGGTTTTCCTTGCGATTCAGAATCTCTTCCCAGACTACCCGGAAGTAAACGCGTCGTCCAGTTAACCCCCCTAAAGACAAAATGGGAAAAAGAGCGTTTTTTAAAACGTTATTTTTACTCATGGGGTGTGGCGATTATTCGTTTTAAACCTATGGATCTCGAAATCACATTGCCAAAATAGACAAAATTGATTTTGACCGCCCAAACATTAGTTTAGGTGCAGTCAAATTTTTAGTGGACATACTTTGGGACCTTGGCATGTTTTTTAAATCATAACAAATCGGAAGGTGAAAAATTCGTGATTTTGTCACTTTGAAAATTTGTACTTTAGAAATTCCATTTTTGGGCTATAACTAGGTCACGTGTTAAGAATTCGGGGTCAGTCCATTGAGAAGAATTGAAGATGGAGTCATGGCGAGTCGAATAAGCCCACCTTCGAGCCAATCGGACATAATGCCCGAAATCATATTTTTGATTTCTAGTGGCTATAACTACATGACGTGTTAGGAATACGGGTCGATCATTCAGGAGGAAATGTAGTGGACATCCGTGCGCATTGAGTGAGACCAATTTTGGGGGAAATCAGACACTTTAAAAAATGTGAAATGTTATCATTTCCATACGAACAAGTATCAAATAGTATCAAATAATTACTAATAACACATATCTGTTATTAAGCTAGGTACGCTGAAATTTGATCGAGAAAATACTATTTGGATGCAATTTTGCGTTCTAACCCTTATATTATAGGCGTGCTTGTAAACTTGGGCATAACTGGGTCATGTGTTAAGAATTCGGCATCGGCCCTTTGAAGCTGGAGTCATGATGCATCGAATAAGTCCACTTTTGAGCCAATCGGACATAATCCCGAAATTATGGGTCGTGGCAATATATTGCCATTTGGTAAGGTGGGTAATAAATAATTTAGTACCGTGACGAATAACTACATTGACTTTGATCGTACCAAACACTAGTTTTTATGCAGATGTTTCGAGTCAAATTTTTAGTGAACATACTTTGGGTTTTATAATTCGTACCAAATCGAAAAGTGAAAAATTCGTGATTTTGTCACTTCTTGAAAATTTGTACTTTAGAAATCACATGTTTGGCCTATAACTGGGTCACGTGTTAATAATTTGGGGTCGGAAGAATTAAAGCTGGACTTTCGAGTCAATCGGACATACTTCCCACAGTCACATTTTTTGAATTCTAGTTGCTATACCAAATCTATCAAATACTCTTAAAATTTTATATGTTATAGGGTTTGACTCCACGATAAAAGTTTTACATTAACAAAAGTGCGTTTAATTGTTTCTGCTCAAGTTATGAGTCCTGGCAATATATGGCAATATATGGTAAGGTGGGCAATAAATAATATTGTATCATGACGATTAAATATCCAGATAGCATAGCCTCCCTCGTTCAAAATTTCAACGGAAAATATTGTTTCGTTTTGACTTGAGATGGAAAAGAAGAGCGGAGGACATTTCTTCCGAAAGGGTATCCACAGGATATTTCGCTCGTTTTTTTATACATTCATACACAATTAAAATTGGAATCAAAGTTTTCTTTTAATTACAGCAATGCAGTTACGGCCGAGAATATAGCATTAAAAGGAAAACAATCACTTTGTACAACGTCACGTTTGCACGCTACAAAAAGAGATATTTTCAAAAGCGAGTTCCATCTAGCTATGATAATAAGATTGCTCAACGCTGTTTTGTTTTGCAAAGTAAACGCGATTTTGAATACATATTAAATTGTTTGAAGACTATTTATCTGCATTTAAATTCATACTGTTCGTGTGACATTAGTCAAAGATTTGTGAACAATGAACGAAGCTTTTGGGCATTATTGGCTTCAAATTCACAGCCATCCTGACAGCAAAATGTATAATTATGTATGGGTTAAATGTATGTGGAGTCGACTGCAATCTTGGTTATGTGTAGTTTTCGTTGATGACAGAATTGTTTGAATTTGTGGGGAAGGGTATGCCCGTTGAAGGGATGTGCGTTTGAGATTGTTCATGAGCTTAAGTTGCTAGTGATGTTCCATACCTTAACGCATCAGAAGCAATCAGCTGCTCAGTGAAGAACCCAGCACTAGGATGCTTAGTACAATGCTGTTTATCGTGATCTTACGCGATCCCATTTGGTTTGATAGTCAATTACAGCATGGTTTTGGGCAAATGGATTTCTTATAGCACCACCGTATAGCATATTAATGTTGTTAAACCGCCTAAAATAATGAACAACTGCATCCTTTCTTTTTCGGACGCTTTGCAATGAGATATTAGCCAATTATTATTAGTAACTCCATCTTCGAACGCTTTACTTCATAAAATGTGTGCCAAGAGAGTTAATTTTTGTTTTTTTTTTTCATATAATACACAGGTGCACGATCTAATTACAGACAAAATTTCACCTCAGAGAAATTACTCTCAAATGACGATCCAGCGTCTTGTAGTTTTTGGTACAATAGCTTCCAAACGGAGCGTTGTACAAAGTGTGTTTACATTTAAATGCCATTTTCTAAGCCAATATATTCCAAACGAAATATAATGGGCGAAAGATATTGGAGCAATAACAGATTGATTTACCTGTCGTACACCAATAGGATAAATTATTGTTTTACAATAAAATATTTCTGTCAGTAATAAATAGCTCGCAATTAGAATCTGACAGACGTACAATTTTTTTGTATTTTGGAAATTTCGAAAATGTCAAAAATCGTAACGGTTAACCAGTTTAATTGCGTTGTCTTAAGTAAAAAAACTGCGTGGAATTTTATTTGTGTACCGATACCAATAAAAAATCTACTTTTACCAACTTTAAGTAATATAGCAGGCCAGAAACTGGACTTTTCTCTCTATTTCCGTCCTTCTGTGCCAAGCGAAATGTGTTCTCCGTTTTAGCATGTATGCAGACATATTTATTAATGATGTTTGTACGCTTATATAACTAGTCGTTCAGTTTTCAATATATCTATTTAGTTTCTGCATGATATGAAAAAGGTAAAACGAATTTATCTCGACTAGAACGCACAGATAGAGTTTTGATAAAGAGAAAAGATAAAGCGCACAAAGCACCCTTTTTGTTGCACTCAGAGATGAAATATAGACAAAACCCAGTTATTGAAATATTATATTATCCAAAGTTGATAGAAGCGCTTTTTCATGCATTCGGTACACAACTAAAATTCCAAGGCAAGATTTTTTAATTAATAAAATGATGTTGCGGCCCATAAAATGGCTCAGTTTGGACGTTATGGCACTAAACCCAAAGCGGATATTTTCAAAGGAGAGCAATGCATTAATATCTAATCATACAAAATTTCAAAAGTTTTCCAGTTTAATAAGCACGTTGACGATGCTCATTATAAACGTTACTGTACTAAAATCGAACGAGATATTTGCAAACTCGAAGTATCGGTAATATACTATTCTTTAATCATGCTAAATTTGAAAACGATACAATGCATGCTTTTCGGGATAAATTAAAAATAACACTCGATCGTTATTTGAGTCAGGGTTATATTTACAGGAAAAATTAGAAATTGTAACTACTAAATGGTATCTACACCTGCCATATTTGGCGATCGGGTCTCTGTTTCTTAGCCTTAGTCCCTTACATTCGTGGTAGTCGAGTCAAGTGCGTCCCATAAGAGTATTGTCTTAATTAAAACCAAAACTGCTATCTGTTCTCAGAGTATCCAAAATTATACGGCGTTGTGCAGTTAACCCCCCTCTAAATACAGAACGTGGAAAAGATCTTTTTTTGGAAAAACGTTATTTTTAACTCCTCACCGAACTAAAGTGTACTAGATTAAGTAGACCCCCGAGCATCCATTAAAAGTATTGAAAACGTACCCGGATTATTCGTTTGAAAGCTATGGACCTCGAAAGCCACATTGCCAACATAGACTTTTAGTGGCTATAACTACATGACAGGTTAGCAATTCGGGAAGTCGGGAATTCGATAAGCTGACATCCGTGCGCGTCGAATGAGTCTAATTTCTGGGGAAATCGGACACTTTACAATATTGTGAAATTGTATGGCAATTAGAATACGAAAATGTGATTTCGTGAAGTATGTCCGATTGACTCGAAAGTGGATTATTCGACACGTCATTACTCCCGCTTCAATTATTCTCAAAGGATCGACCGAATTCTTGACACCTGACATAGTTATAGCCCAAAATGGAATTCATAAAGTACAAATATTCAAGAAGTTAATCTTTAATCGAGAAAAATTTAAAAAAGTTATAATGTATGGGTTTCGAGAAAAATGTGAAAGAAAAGTCGATTGTCAAATGAGCCAGGTGTGGTATCCACTGAAATACCATACTTGTCTCATTTGGCTATAGGGGTCTCTCTTTCGCAGTTTTCTCGAAGACCATACCTGGATTAGTCTTCTAGTAGTGCCGCATTTGTGGACAACGTAATTGACATATACAGCATGAAATGATTTGCCCATAATTACCTAGCTAATTTAGTGATTGTTCTTACCTGAAATTTTGTCTGTAATTAGATCATGCATTACGAAGTAAAGCGTTCAGATAGAGAATAGACACCGTTGTTGGCGTAGGGCCTGGGGAGGAATGACTAATTTAGCGGAAATACTCGGACATGACCGGTATCGAACCCGGGCCAACGTACTCAGAGTCCGGTATCCTACCACTAGACTAACATGTCCTTGTTGAATGAGTTATAAATATTGAGTCTTATATTTATGATCGAAACATACTTTATAGCTTTGTAGTCGACAAAGCTAACACCGTGCACTTAGAGAGAAACGGGACAATTAGACGCTGTTAGACGACTAATCTCGAAACGCTAAAAAAACGCTAAAAAATTTCATTAAAAAGTATTTTATATCGTACCATCTGGAGAGAGGGAAATAGAAAGATATTCAGTTATTATATTCAGTTATTATATTTTTGTGAATTCGACACACAACCAAGATTCTAAAAGAGAGATTTTGAATCGAGAAATAACACCAGATCGGCAGTGAGTTAATATTTAAGCACGCAAAATTTCAAAACGATATAATGTATGGTTTTTTAAAAAATATCGTGTGAAAACTCGATCGCTAAATGAGACGAAAATTGGTATCGACTGGTTAAGAGAGCACATACTAAAAATTCTAAAAAAATTTAAAATCCTAAAAACCTACAAAAATTATAATAATACAATATATAAAATTTACACGTTCCATGTTGTACATGGAACTATTTGATTTTGTAAAATTCGCCAGTTTTTTAGTTCTGGCTTTTTCCATGGTCGTCAGTGTTCTTGCTGGCGCCAACTTGCTGCAGAAGTGTCAAAGAAGTAATTGATAGACCTACGAAATCTGGGCCTTAAGATGAAAGATATTCTCATTTCCTTGTAGTTTATAGCAGCTTTGCTCGATGCTTCAAATACTTCACGAATGCCGATTTTATTCAAGGCGGAGCACTCCAAGTACGCTGAGGCACCAATCTGCGCGGCAAGACTTTTACCCTCTTCAAAACTGAAAAGAAAAACAATAAATTTTCAATGAGGTTATCGAACTCACGTTATACAATCCTTGTTTTCTCCGCGCAAATCAATTTTATTAGCGACCAGTATGTACGGAACATTGGGACAAAAATGTTTAATTTCAGGCACCCAGATGCGAGAAACATTTTCGAGCGACGCCTTGTTTAGGGTGTACAAACCATGTTTTGTGCTCACGTAAAATATTGGTATATTGTAAAATACAGTTATATATAAATATATATAATCCATAACACCCTACACCTGTGAATCCACCGCAAACGCAATCAGAACAACATCTGTGAAATAAAATTAGAATACGGTAATGAATTGCTGGAATAGCTTTGTTGTACGCTCAATTTTAACTCGTACGCACCGATATGCCGTCGAAAGTGGTTTCGACGATCTCCCGACACCCATCGGATATTGTAGAATCGTCGAAAGGAAACTAATGAACATTTTTTAATGACATTTTCAGCGTTAGTTAGCTAACAGTTTATGCTTTCAGCTCATATATTTGGCCTGTAGATTAGTCTTCTAGAAATCGCGCACTAAGGAAGAATGTAATTGGTGTCCAACTCAGAATTATTTTGTCGGAAACACCTGCTCTTCGTTTGCATCTCTCTTGGAAACTAATCAATATTTTTTAATGAAATTTTCAGTGTTAGTTAGCTAAGGGTTCCTGATTTCAATTGATGATTTACCTTGGAGATTAGTCTTCTAGAAATCGCGTACTAAGGAAGAATGTAATTGGTGTCAAATTCGTTTTCATCTCTATTGGAAACTAATTTAACGAATCTAAAATTAACACCACCGAATAATAATCAAATAATTTATTTATCTACAGAAAGTCGTCTTTCAGTTCGTCTACTGTTCGTGAAGCTAGTGAATTAGGTAAAATATCAATTTCACATGTTATCGGCATCGATTCAGTGGATTGAAGGAGAAGTTTGATATTTTGTTGGCGATCTCGAAGGGCAGGTGCTTGTAATTTCATTTGGCGCCAACCTCTATAGAGATCGATTCATTGATTTCAATGCGTGTGTGCGTTCACTTACTAAATTTCGGGGTTTATATATGGGCCATATCTCACGGCGTGAGGTCGGTATAATAGCTACTTTTAAACTATTTAGTAAAAAATTAAGCCAAGTATAGTTACGTCCGGCGTATCCCGCCGAGAATAGTGTCTCAAGTGTTAATCCGACATTATATCCTAACCAGTAGATACCACACTAGAATTTACAATTACATTCTTCCTTATGAATTCGACTGTCGAAACTAATGCAATTATATTCTTCCTTAGTGCGCGATTTGTTGAGGACTAATTTCCAACCTAAATATATCAGTTGAAAGCATGAATCCTTAGATAACTAACGCTGCAAATTTCATTAAAAATGTTCATCAGTTTTCAAGAGAGATGGAAACGAAGAACTATCAATTTGACTTTCGACGGATTCTGCAAATACCCGGCGGGTGTCGGAAGGTCGTCCGAACCACTTTCGACGGCTTTAGCACACCCCGATTAATCAGGAATAAATTATCGTAACGCAAAACGTTTCTCTCGATTTCTGACTCTTGTTCGTCTAAAGTTAGGCCAATAGAAAATACCAAATAAATTGCTTTTCCTAGGTACAACAATCTCGGAGAAACCTACAAATATGATAAAACGGACGGCGACCCTGTTTTTATAACCATCTTCTGACCGTAAGTAACACCGTAGTGAGAGCCAAAAAACAGAAATGGATGATTTTGAATCGCGAATCACAACAAATTATTGCCCGAGGCGACCCCAGTGTTCGTCCCATTTTGAGATTATAATGGTTTACTATTTGAGTTTAAATTATGGGATCATCGATGTAACGTTCCGGTGACATAAACAGACCCATTTATTATACCAAGATGAACGAATTATTAAGTAACAGACAATACAGAGAATACGTGATACCTGAAAATATAGAAGACGGTTGATCTTGTATCGGATATGTTCGATACATATCGGATATGTTCGATACATATCGGATATGTTCGATACATATTGAAAAGGTGAATTCGAACGATCTTTTCATAAAAACTTCATGCACATCTTATTTCTAACTGTATTTCAAATAGTCGTACGAATTGCTACTGTAATGGTCACGGACAAACGTCGGCCGTACCAAAACACTAGGGTTTTCAGAAACCATTGTTTCAAGACCCATAATACTCTAATATGTAACAAGTGCTACACTTAAATTCGAAAGGAAATGTGTCTGCATGCCGTATATTTATGATGACTGAATACATATTGAAATAAAATCCGAAAATTTGATTTAAATCCAGCGGCATTGATAGCGAAGGAAACAGCAGGTTGATTGTTATATAAGTCTATTTAAAACCGTATTCTCAGATGCAAGTTTACCCTCAGCTGAATCGACCCCATACAGCAGACTAAACCTAAGCACACCGCTTTTTTCTGCTCTCCACCTCTTATGTCTAAACGCACCACTAAACGACCCAATCAAAACGCGTTATTTCAGCTTCAATGGCGAAAAATACAATTTGAAATATAGAATTTGCTATCCCCTACTTCCATCGATCTGATTAGTTGTCGGGATTTAAACTATTACTGCGACCGGTATATGCAAATTTATACTAATTTTTAAAAATATAAATACTTTCTCGTGTGAGCATGGTAGCTGACCGCACTAAATTGTGCGAGATTAACTAGACCCCTAGGCATACAATAAAACTATCCAAAGTATACTCCGATTTGGGATGATTAGACAGCTTAGCTTTGTCGCCAGACTAAACCTAAAGACACCGCTATTCCTCACCTCGATGGTGGTGCGTTTAGGTTTAGTCTGGTGTATATAACATTAAAAGCTGCTATATTCTCGCGATGGAGGATACTCTATTTTGTTGCCGTCTGATTCGGAACGAAAAGGTGTCTGAAATAACCCTCACAAAGGTGCCTGGGAGATATATGTATATATCTGCTATCGATAAGCAATGATTTCCTAACCCTAAACAATAGGACATATGTGCCCGGTCATTTGTTGAACAACCCCATGGGAAAATTATTCTTTAGTGGCGAAACACCGTACATTTTGTGAAGCCGACATTCCAGCCAAGAGCAGCGGGTTGCAAAAGTGTATCGAGTTACCGTTGGACTTTCGAATTTAAATTTATAACACGAAAACAACCGCATGGGACCCACAACGGGCCTTATCAGATAATGGCCTGAAATTTAGTATGATGTACTCCGACAATATATTGCAAGCGATAAGTCTCGTCATTGATCGATATTTGTGGTTATAAACTTGTATGACTTTGGCTGCGGGCTCTCATTATATAATCGAAATATGTGTTTTAAGTTTTTTGCTGACGGTAGAATTCGGATTGTTTGTCAGGAGAAATATTTTTAACGTCATGATAATTACGGACAATTACTGCAAATGATTCTAAACGTATACTCTACAAACAAATTTACAAAACCAAAGTAAATCAAAATTGCAAGATTATGTAAGGGTATTGTAATAATCATCGGTGCTTGATTCTTTTCTCTGTTCCTTCTTTACCACATCGGCTGGAAAACGGGTCAGAATATAGTTCACACCCATCTTAACTGTTAGACAATCGACATCGGACTCAAAAATGAGATGAGTAAAGTTGTATTTATTATATGTTTCTCCACTGCTCTTTTCTACAATGAATGGCAATCAAAATCGAATTCGCCAATCAGTATTGAGCTGGGCTTGATCATAGGAACCCACTATGAGCTGAAATTGAAGTTAAGATCATAACAGCTCCCCAGATGGAAGTTGGCCTGAATACATATATTAAAGATATTTCTCATATTTTGGAAATATTCTATTTTATACTATTCGCGTTGAACGGCGGTTAGGTTGAACTGGATCAGGTATGATTGAAGCAGTTGAAAGTTTCGAAATCGATTGGTCGTGACGCAAGCCAGCTATAGACGGTCGAGCCGTGATTGTATCTGGATTATCTGTTGAGTGTTCACAGTTGAGGATGATTTGACAATATTGACTTCAGCACTAGGATAGTTCATAGGATTTTTTCATAGGATTGACTTCAGCACTAGGATAGTTCAGTTCGTAGTCGACTTAACCAGTTGTTTTGTCCGTTTCTGTTTTGAACAAGTCTTGGCATTCTGGTAATATTGGAATTCGACCAGAAGAATGAATCTGTTCTTCAAGTCCCTTGTACCCGTAATGAACAACACAAAAATAGAGATATAGAACTGAAATAATGAGTTTCAGGAGAGTGTGCCAAAAAGCACAGATTGCAGCGTATTGGTAGAATCGTTCCGTCAGTGTGCGGGTTAAATGAAATAAGATCCGAAAAGTTCACGAAAAAACGAACGTATAGTTTATACATATAATTTATTGGATATTATAATTCTTGACATGATAGACGTGATAGAAAATACAGACCGTTTGCGAAACCTAATTTCTATATCTTCTTTGCTTCGTTGACACGTTTTTCTGTTTCTCACAATTTAGGTTAACCAGTGGAAGTCGTAAAGCCAAAAGTGTCCACCAGGACCTTCTTTTGAAAATATCTCGAGAACGAATGCACGTATCAAACTCATTACAGGGTCTTCAAATACTGTTTCAAAAAACTAGGTCAAGAGGAACAACTTCTCCTCTCGGTGACAATTCAACTGCAATTATTTCATCTGCAGGACTTCTATTTTAATTATACGTACACCAGAACATGCCTTAACGCGCCACCTTCGGCGAAAAAAAAGTGGCGCGTTAAGGCAGGTTTGGCGCGCTAAGGTGGCCTTTGGCGCGTTAAGAGAAATTCGGCTATTTGACCAT
>SCLF01078222.1:0-11359 GCA_004367975.1 Mesochordaeus erythrocephalus
CAATAAAAGTATCGAAAACATACTGCGATTAACTCCTTTAAAGCTATGGACCTTGAAAGTCACATTGCCAAAATAGACACGATTGACTTTGACCTGCTTTGCAGCTGTTTTGAGTCACATTTTTACTGAACATACATTGGGACCTTGTCCGCGTTTTCGCGGCTGGATTTTTGCAGCAATGAAAAATTCCCGATTTTGTGACTTTTTGAAAAAATTTTGGCGTCGAATAAGCCCAATTCCGAGCCCATCCGACATACTTCACGAAGTCAGATTTTTGACTTAACTACATAACGGGTATATGAGAAAATCTATCAAATACCCTTAAAATTTGATATGTTATAGGGTCTGGCATCACGATCAAAGTTTTACATCAAGTTATGGTCACAATATATTCACAATATTTCACTTTTTAAATTACTATAACTTGAGCAGAATTAATTGTACGCAGTTTTGGTAATGTAAGACTTTGATCGTGATGCCAAACCGTTTAACATATCAAATTTTAAGGGTATTCGATATATTTTCTCATAGACCCGTTATGTAGTTAAGTCAAAAATGTGACTTCGTGAAGTATGTGGGGTATTAACGTTTTACAAAAAAGGTATTTTTGGCCTTTCAGAGGTTTTTGGGGGTTAACTGTAGGAAGGACTATAATTTTGGACATTCTAAAACCAGATTCGGAACCGCAAGAAAACACTCTATCAGACTAGCTAAGTCCGGTTAACCTCGAGGCTGCAACTTTTATAGAGGATAGGACACCTCTGGGCACATGTGTGTCAGTTAGCTTCATGGATATTTTTTTGCGGAAAATAAGTTGGTCCGGAACTTTCTTGCTTTATTATTATACGTTTCCCCAAATTAATCCCACTTGAGAGAAAAGTTGGATTCTTTAAACCTAGTTCCCAATATTACCTGGATGATTATTAGCGCTGTATACAGCCTGATTATACAATTGCTCAGCTAACCAAAATTCTTCCTCTCTAAATGCCTTGTTTCCATCGTTCTTTAATTTCTCTAATCCGGTTGTCAAACCAGGAAATTCATTTTCTTCACTTTGTATTTCTAAAAATAAAATGATACCATTGTAAAATTTCTGTTATAAAATTGGTAACAATTTTTGATGCAGTGTTAGAAATTTTACCCGATTATATAAATCTCTACTAACTAAAATATTTCAATTTTAATGAATTTTTTTAGCCAAATTTCTCGAAAGCGGCGTATTGAGTTCGGCCCTGAGATCAGGGCCAAATATATTTAAATTATTTACTTCAGATTTCATCCAATTACAATAGCTTCCCAGATGAGATTTTGATAACGACAATTTCAGCATTTTAATAACATCACGGACATTTTGATCAACAAAAATATCCCACCTGGAAGCGCCATGACCGTATGTTTCTTTTTATTTGTGTCAAATAAATAAAGATGATCGTTTCCCATATTCACAATAAGTTCTCTTCCATTTTCATTAAATCTAACGTCAGTAACATGATAACGCATTAAGTCACATTTCTGATTGAATGCCAAACAGCCAGGTGAATACTTGTCCACTGTGCATTTCCCCGAGCGTATGTCAAAAATGCTAAATAATATTTGACATTACTACCTGAAATAATTGTAATTCGGCTTACCGTACTACTGAGGAAGTATATCCAACTGCGAGTGTTCCGTTTCGTGAGTTGTAATCTAAGCATTTTGGTTGATCTTCCTTTTCTCTGCATTCTTCATCTATTAATACATTTTGAGGATGACGACTGTCTCTTAAGACCCGTAGAATACAAGCGGTTAATAAATGGTGACGTTTCGCTTTCTCAATGTATTAAAATGATATTACGGTCCAGATCGCATTTCTGTCTTTGTGATTTTAACGAGACTACCTGTATTTTGTATAGTTCATACTAGGCCGACAACTTTGAAAGGTTCAAAATATAAAGAACTACATAGCAAATCCGTATTTGAAATAGAAATAAATACCGCCAGCCACAGCATAAATTCGTCCGCGATTCACATTTTATGGGCCTTAAGGGAGTAGCCGCTTCTGAACGATCTAGTTTGAAACCCTATAGAGTTAAATGGCCATATGAAGCATTGGTCCGAATGTACAGCTCGTACTCTTATGTCCCGTCTGCTCAATCCTAAGTTTGTTTTATCGTTTAGGTCCATTGTGACCTAAAGATTTTTACAAAAAATAGATAAGTATTTACATTTTAAATTTGAATATTGACTCTAGATATTAATAAATTCAAATTATAAGTCTTTCAGAAAGTTTCAGAAATAATTACTTTAACAATTTTTTAACAACGCTATGAAAATCTCCATGATAAAGTGGACAAAAGAAAAATTACGTTATATTTTTAAACGTCGGAGTACTTACCGACAACTGTTAGAAATCGATAAGTATAGGCTGCTTAGTGAGTAAATATTGGTAAAACGCACCTTGTATTTTCTGGGCCAAAACTATCACCTTCGTCAGCAAATAATATGTTGAGACGACTAAATCATATTTTCGCATTTGTTTAACTAAATAACGAAAAACGATATCCGTTTTTGTTTTCAGATATTTTGAAGATGAATTAATTTTTACTTCTGAATATTCTAATAAAGCATCGACTGCCCCCGGGGAAGTTTAGCCCGATGTTCTAAAAGCCATGTCAAAAGGACACCAACGGGCACTCCCTTAAATCAATGATGTATACTTTGCCGTCTTCACAAGCTTGAATGAGATATTTAGTAAGACGATAGACATAGAATTAGGTTAGGGTCAAAGAAATAAATATTTTACCAAATTCATTATCAGATTTCTCGCGGCAAGATGGAAATAGTCAAGTCTATAACACTATATCTCTCAGGTACCATTTTGACCATTTTTGTCCACGTAATTTGTTTTTAAGGCCTTAGACGTGGTCGAGTGACCCCTCTAAATTGGGCGTGCGATTTTTTGGAACTACTTATGGACCAGAAGTGACAACTGAAAACCGGAAGTTGATTATTTTTAATCGCGAATCACACTAAATTCTTGCCCGAGACGACCTCTAGTGGAAAACAATCTTGAAAAAATTTAAGTACCTGCAGGTACCTAGGTAATGTCGCTTTAAGCAATTTAGTTTTTTACAATTTAAAACAGCTGTGTATCAGATAGCAAAACATTGAGCAATTTATTGCGCTTATTTTAGGGTAACAGGCATACAGGAATAGTATCAAGGATAGGTGTGCATTTAGGGTATCTAATTGGAATTCGAGCTGATATTACTGACGTTAAAAATATCGTTCTAGATAATGCTTTGGTCCTATACACTTCTCAATTACATAAGCTTTGCAACCATAATCGGAGCGGAAATCGCACCACAAGTAGATAAAATTGCCTAATTTTCACCAAACTGGTCAAAATTCGATGGTAATTACTACACGCTACTGTAACTGCCTGCTGCCTTACTATTCAAGCAATCTGAACTTCACAAGCGACTTGACGTTGAATATAATATAACGTAAACAGTATTATTTGAACGCATATTCAAAACAAATATTTGAATTCTGGAGATAGAAATAATTGGATTAATCTCCGTGGACAAAAATGCACAAATATGCTTAAATGCTTAAATAAAAGGGTGCCTGAGAGATATCTATAATACAGATAATTAGAATTAAATGAACATTCTGTACCCGAGGTCAACATGTTGACAATTTAGTCAAATATTTGTAAATAATAAGGGGGCTAAACCTTCACTTTCCACGTATCTATATTTTATAAGCACATCTCGAGATTGTTGTATATCTATAGACCTACCCTACGTATATAAATATAACTGTAGTCATGAAGCGATGTAGCGCAAATCTCTTCCTACATAAAAAGTGAACTGATCGTATCGAGCTAACTTTTTCATTCTTCCTTCTGCTTTCCATAGGCCAAATACGCTCTCTTTCTCGAGATCTATCTCGCAAACAGCCCCGTCGGCTGCGCAACTTACAATAACTGTTTCGTCTATCATAAATTTTACATCGAATATATTCGCTTCATGTGGTGATAGATACCGGACATTACAGTTGACAGGCTGCTTGGGTATTTGTTTTAGAGTTTCTCGAAACGGCGTCTTAAAGCTATTTGTGAAACTCGACCTTAAAACTCGGTAAAAACTAAATATGCCGAGTATAAATAGTTCCCGTTCCCATATTCGCACCGTTAAATCATCCGACCCGGATATGAGTCGTGTACCATCGCGCGACCACTCAAGGCAATTTACACAACCATTGTGACCTTATTGTGATAACCTATATTTTTAAACCTAAGGACAGTTTTGTTTATAGAAGAACGCTTATACTGGATATATTAATGGAATGGCTACAGGCAACATTAATTAACCGACCCCAAAAATATTTAACAAATATAAGGGGAATACAAGGACCAAAATATTTAGTTTCATTTAACTTTGCATTACTTATTTGTATTGAGTTGCAATTTTGGTCCTTCAACATAGCGTCTATTATACACCTACAGCGTAATATAATATAAAATATCACGTAATTTATTGGTATAACTCAAACGTAACTCAGACAAAAAGTATTTTTTTCAAGTATACCCTTATATCAAGTAAAAAGTTCGAACCCTTACGTCGAAACATATAACCCCGAAAGGATAACGTTATTCATCAAAATTTGACACTTTTCTGTAGTATTTAAAGCATGACCAATTTCCAGCTCCCATCGATCTCAATACCATTGAGAATCTTTTAACTTTATCTATTTTTCCTATAAACCATTTGTGGTGCACAATGTATGCGAAGATAATGTGATATAATATGCAAAGAAAGTTTTATCACATAAATAATGTATAATTTGTCTTGAATTAATCCCCGGTACTCTAGCCAAAAATGTTCTGCTCATTTTTTGGTATTAATTTCGGGTATATGGTATATCCGGAAGTAGATAGTGGTAGACGAAAAGTAGACGAAGCACTTTCCAGTGCAACGTAATAATGTTATTAATTCTTTCTTTTTAAGTCTAGTTAAGTCGTTAACTAACACTCTTGTAAAAAACTGAAGCGATGTAGTTTTTCGACTACACAATTTATCTGTGGTTCCAGCCCAAAATTATATTCTCCATTCTTCTTGTTATTTATATATTCGCCTTGAAGTGATATTTAATGATATTTAGTGCGTCAGCTTTAAATTTATCCATCCTATGACACACTAATCCAGGTCGTCCCTCCCCCCTCCAGGCAGCACCTAACCTTTTAACGAGACTTAGCCAGTATGATAGTTTGTTCTTGCGGTTCCGAATCTATTTTCAGAATGTCCAAATTTATACCCCTCGTACAGTTAACCCACTCTAAAGACAGGCATGTTAAAAAGACCTTTTTCTAAAACGTTAATTTCAACTCATAGGAGCATGGCGAAATCGCGCTAGATTACTAACTAAATCGTGCTAGATTAATTAGGCCCCTGTGCATCCAATACAAATACCGCGAACATACTACGATTAAAGCTATGGCCCCGAAAGTCGCATTGTCGAAATGGACACATTTGTTTCTGTATTTTAGTTTTCGCTCGGTGGTTTCAAATCGAATTTTTAGTGAATATACCTTGGGATCGTGGCATGTTTTCTAAATCATAAAAAAATAGAAAAGTCATAAGCCGTGATTTTTTCACTTTTTGAATATTTTGACTATAACATTTTTGGGCTATAAGAATTCGGGATCGGTCCTGTGAGAAGAATTGGAGCTTGACTCATGACGCGTCGGATAAGCCCACTTTCGAGCCAATCCGACATAGTTCACGAAATCACATTTGTACCTTTTTTGGAAATCCCATTTTTGGGCAATAACTCGGTCATGTGTTAAAAATTCGGGGTCGATCTAATGAGAAGAAATGTAGCTGTCATCCATGCGCATCGAATGAAATTTTATGGCAATTTCATATTTAGCAATATTTTAAAATGTACGATTTTCCCTGAAATTGGACTAATTCGATACGCATGGATGAGAACTACATTTCTTCTCATTAGATCTAACCCGAATTCTTAACACGTGTCGGATTGGCTCGAAAGTGGGCTTATTCGACGCGTCATGATTCAAGCTCCAATTCTTCTCAGAGGACCGACCCCTAATTTGACCTACGAACGTGACCTAGTTATAGCCCAAAAATGTTATAGCCAAAATATTCAAAAAGTGGCAAAAGCACGGCTTTATGACTTTTCTATTTTTTTATGATTTAGAAAACATGCCACGTTACCAAAGTATGTTCGCTAAAAATTCGACTCGAAAGCACCGACCAAAAAATAAAATACAGGAATAAATGTGTCCATTTCGACAAGGTGACTTTCGGGGTCCATAGCTTTAAAACAAAAAATCGCAGTATGTCCGCGATACTTTTATTGTTTCAGGGGCCTATCTAATCTAGGACAATTTAGGTCGGTGAGCTTCCATGCTCCCATGAATTAAAATTAACGTTTTAAAAAAAGGTCTTCTGAAAATAAATTCGGAACCGCAAGAACAAACTCTATCAGACTGGCTAAGTCTCGCTAAAAGTTTAGATGCTGCCTGGTGGGGGGAGGAGGCGACTTGGATAGGTGTGTATGAAATGAGCGAATTAAAAATTGGAAGAATCAAGGAGCGATTCGTTAGTAATACAAAAATATTCGAATAGTGATTCGAAGTTTTAATAGTATAACAGGAGGTCTATAGGCCGTTTAAGAATGTGTAATAAACAGTATATTTCTGTCTATGGGTGCAGTATAGTCATGTAAATTTAGGATAATGTCCACGGGACAAGGATACATACATTTACATGAATTAAGGGCACCAAAATGACTCCGATAGATATAAAATTGGGTTTAACGCAGAGCGGTTAAAATACATTAGCCTACAGGCTCGCTGCTACAGAGCGAAATCGCTTATAGTTTTTACAAGAAGGTTAATCGATATTTAATCGGATATTAATGTCATTACAGGTCTATTTCAACAAATTTTGGCATGTGGCATTGAGAAGTTATAAATCATTGCCGGGATATATACCACACGGAAATCCCGACTAAGAGACCCTACAGTTAAACTCCCACAATTTTAGCCACCAATTTCAATCCTGATCGGATTATTTCACTTTCGGGAGATTAACATTTAGCTGCATATTAGTTACCTGATAATATTATGTTAGACATTCAGAAAGACTAGTCCAGGGTTGAAAACGGATCGATTCCCATGGTACCCGTTTTCAATTAAAATCCCCATCCATCTTTACGAATTTTGAACCGTCCACAACCCCGCGGGATTGACAAATTCCAATAAACGAAAATGTGTTAACAAGACCAATGCGAACACTATATTTTGAGCGAATCGATTTATATTTCCGACAATTGCCGTATAATAGACAGTTTATATTATAAACTTTATAAATTAATCTGTTCTTGCACAATTGCTGATTTACAATGCTATAAAAGTTACCGCATATTTTGTAAATGCCTTTCCAAATATACGTCTTGCTGTTAGTCGGTTCGTTGTCCCAATTACCATATTCGATGCTTCTCAGAACTTGCTGGACAATTTAAAATCTTATTATTACCATAATAGTGTTTATAGGTGATTACAAAGCCAAAATGGATGACCATTATTACCATAGTCTAATGCAAAGCCATATTTCTTAAAGAATTATTGGAACGAGAAATGAAGATGTTACATTTAACTCATGCGCTCGTATAAATCTAAGTTTTTCCGCGTATTTAAGGATTTTGGCTTTATATTCCCCTATAAAAAGGAATTTCATCTACTTTGACTTTATATTCACTCTATTTTGGTTATCAGAATTTTTAATTTTCAATTAACATAATATTAAGTATATCGAAGAAGTATCCAATATGGTGATTGGGACAACGACCAGACTACCAGCAAGACTATTTTTTAAAAGGCAGTTGCGAAATATGTGCATATATTTACCCTAAAAAAATATGAATTATTTAATTATCTACTAAAGATCATCCCGCACAACAATGTGGTGTGATTCTCGGTAAGAAACTATTAATTCCCGTGTTTAGCTTCCACTTTAGGTAAGGGGATAGGGAGCAAATTCAGTGCCGATTAAAATTCATATGCTGAAATACACAGAAATTTGCGTACGGGTTAAAATGCAACCTTCAACCTTACTCCGCATGTGTTCGGCTGTGCCAATTGATAAATGCAAAATAGGTTATAGACTATAACCTTACAGTCGAAAAAGTAAGACGAGCTCTATTTCCCTAAGCATCATAAATAGTCGTTGAAACTGTTGGATTGTGCATTTAACTTATAAGCGAGAAAAAACTAATGTTAAATGTAGTTCCCGAATCGCATAGGGAAACTGTTGGGAATTTACTAATCCCCCAGTCCGCTTTCCCACATAAATAACGATTCCTATTGGACATTCATCCTTTCTGTACTGTTCCCAACCCTGCACTCGTGTACCTTACTAATCAACGTTAACCAGTATTTGGTAAAATTGTTAGTTCACAGGCTTATCCTCAGACAAGAAGCTGTACAATTAAAAATAACACATTTTTGATAACCAAAGCTTTTTCTTCGTGTCACATAAAACCAGCATCACCATTGAAAATTGTCTATCGTTTGACGATACGTTTTGTGAAATTTTAGTATTTAATAATTCAATCGTTTAAACCAAACTATACCGAATCATTTGCTAATGCTATGTCATTTAAATTTGAATAAGATATTAATTAAAATATTACATACTACTGAGGTAAGTTCAAATCATACTTTTGTAAATATTGTCTACAAAACCGTTACAAATGCGTCGATTTTATCGTTCATCCGAGAAGCAATCAATACCGAAAACGGTAGGTGATATTTTATAATCTTCGCAGTTTGTTTTATTGCACTCTGTGTTACGGTGAGTATAAACAAAAGTTTCGACGAATAGTATGACGTATCAGAATTGGAAAATATTTGTATCACAATCCTTCGAGTTCATAAGTTATACCTAATCTATTTATGAAGGACTGATTCCATCCGGCATATTTTCTTTTGTTTCCATTCTGGGTCGCTCGTACATACTTTGAAAGGGATTGGTTCATAGCGACATAGTCACGTAGAGAACGTTAAAATTAACACGCTTATTTCACGACAACCACAGTCTGAACAATTTTCTCTTTTCCATATCTTCAAGGAGGATTATAAATGTAGAAATACGTCCGCCAATCATATACATTTTTTGCTAGGCTGGGGCGTCGCCAAGTAACCAGTTGAAACAATTATTACGAATGTTTATTAAAGATTCATACGGTGATACACGAGAAAATTTACTAAACGTTCATTCATTCATTTCGTTGAGCACTTCGATTACGTTCATGATGTTAGCCTTAACTGCCCAAGGATTATGTTCCAATGGTATCGCCGAATTAGTCCTCCATGACTGAAATATACGTTAAATAATTCGGATAAAATAAATGTTTCACCTTCAAATCATTTAGAAGTAAAAGATCATTGATTTGCGATGGATACTTTTTGTATTTATCGATGTTATATTCATCACCGATTACGTCAGCAATGTCCTTTAATATTTCTTGCGTAACGCTATACTCTTGGTTAATTAGAAGAATTTTTATATCCGGGTCCAACGCGTTCCCATTGAAAAATCTCCAAACTGGCAAACGTTTTTTCCATGCGCATGATTTAAGTCTTTGAACAGAGGACATGGTTTCGTCCGTTTGTATAACTCGGTCAATAAATCTTGCAGGAAGGAACAAGTCTATGTCTCCATTTTTCTTTTTCAGTATGATGACATGAATATAATCCATTTTTAAATTTAGTTGGACTGGAACCTTAATGACAATGCCCAATTCCGTTTCCAAAATGGCTTCATATCCGTCGTCGGAAGATACACTTTCACTTCCATTTAACTCATCGGATATAATTGAAGATTGTGCTTCGTTGTCTTTATGAACAATTGAGCTATTTTGAAAATCATGGCTTTGATATAAAATATAATAATTATTTAATTCGAGTTTATTTTGTGACGGTTGTTATATAATTTAAATTAAGTGCATAGTTATTGAATCTGTGGTTCAAAGGTGAACTTAGGGTCGGCTATAAGCAGTTTTTCGGAGCAATGATCCTTTTCATTCTACTCGCAGATAAATTATTAGCCCGGATTCACGACATTTTTGTAAGGCCGTAAAAACCGTAACTTATGTACGATCCGTGGCCGTTCTCATTAATTAGCTCGGCTGGTCTCATTTTGCCATACGAAATTGTATCTTGGTCGGTAATAATGTGGCTCCGTGATCTAGTGTTTTGTGATAGAAAGGATTATTATAAGACCATAAACTAGAAATGTAAAATTTAAGTTCACCCCTGTCCAAAGTGAATTTTTCCCTGCGGTTCCGAATCTGTTCCCCGAATATACAAAAATATACCGCATCGTACATTTAACCATCTCTAAAGACAAAATGTGAAATAATCTGGTTTTGAAAAAACAGTAATTTTAACTCATGGGGAATGGGATCTCACCGAACTAAATCGTGCTAGGTTAATTAGGCCCCTGGGCATCCAACAAAAGTATCGCAAACATACTGGGATTGTTTATTTTAAAGTTATGGACCTCGAAATTCATGTTGTCAAAACGGACCCATTTAGTCCTGTATTTTAGTTTTTACGCGGTTGTTTTGAGTCGAATTTTAGTGAACATACTTTCTGGGTCGGTCCTTTGAGAAGAATTCAAGCTGGAGTCATGACACGTCGAATAAACCCACTTTCGAGCCAATCGGACATACTTCCCGAAATAACATTTTTGACTTCTAGTGGCTATA
This sequence comes from Mesochordaeus erythrocephalus, assembly GCA_004367975.1. Classification (NCBI taxonomy): domain Eukaryota; kingdom Metazoa; phylum Chordata; class Appendicularia; order Copelata; family Oikopleuridae; genus Mesochordaeus; species Mesochordaeus erythrocephalus. Next base: position 10,786 of record SCLF01078222.1, read on the forward strand.
ACACATATATCCAGAGGTGTCCACCCCCCGCCACCTAAAAGATGCAGACTACACGTTAACCAGACTTACATAATCTAATAGAGTTTTTTCTTGCGGTTCCGAATCTGGTTTCAGAATGTCCAAAGTTGTACTCCTTTTACAGTTAACCCCCAATCTTTTGTGACTTCTTGAAAATTTGTACCTTTTTTCGCCTATAGCTGGGTCACGTGTTAAGAATACGGAGTCGGTCCTCTGAGAATAATTGAAGCCTGAGTCATGGCGCGTCGAATAAGCGAAATTTCGAGCCAATCCGACATACTTCACGAAGTCACATTATTATCAAATATCCTTAAAATTTGATATTGTATAGGGTAGGCATCACGATCAAAGCTTTACATTACCAAAAGTGTGTACCATTAATTCTGCTCAAGTTCTGGTAATTTTAAAAAGTGAAATATTGTGAATATAGTGTGACCATAACTCGAGAAGAATCAATTGTACGCACTTTTGTTAAAGTAAAACTTTGATCGTGATGCCAAACCCTATAACATCAAATTTTAAGGATATTTGATAGATTTTCTCATAGACCCGTTAT
>SCLF01078333.1:0-11356 GCA_004367975.1 Mesochordaeus erythrocephalus
CCGATTCTTGCAGCAGTAACAAAAGAGATCAAAAGTACCCAATTTTTTATATCATTAAGAAACTCCTTTTTCATAATTTTGCTAGTGAACGCGGCCTGGTGAGAGATCATTCGTTTTACCCATTTTATAGGTATTAACGAAGCTTGCTTAAGCGGTGGAAGATCACCTTGCCTCGCCCTAATTTTTAACCATCTGTTTAGGGCGCAACGGATCTCATACTCTTGGTCTTGGAATAATTTCAAGTCAAGTTGGAGAAATATCAATTTGATTTGTGATAACCTCGCCTTGATCGCTTTACTTGAAAGCTTTGCCAAACGATCCTTTTTATCCCATGTGAACTAGTTGTAACCTAAGCGCATACTGTGACGAGCTAGAGTTTGCTCAAAGTTCATTATCCTGCAGGAAAGAACATGATATTGGTGCAGTGGACTATTTAGGGTGCCCTGTTGATCTTCTTTATTGGGTCAACTGTGTCCGGATGAAAGTACTATTCCCGTCGAACAACTTGATAATAAGACGTTTACCACTTGGTAAGAAGACATCAAACCGAAGTTTATGGAGGGAAGCTAGCCGACTTTTATTTTTGGAATGTTTCTTTACACTTACTTGCCCTGAATTATCACCTTGTATTGTCAAAGATTTAATATTTCGAGACCCAAAAGACTTCTTCTGTGGCAGTTGGGGCGAGAATTGCGATATGTGGCTTCTTGCATTAAATCTGCTCAAGTTTAGTATAATGGTTAATTTAAATCCGACAGTTACATATGGAGCTAATATAATCGTTGATTCTTTTGATCAATACTCTAGTCATCGATTTTATGCAATTAAGGACTTCGAACTTTACCAATTAACTTTATATGTTTCTAAGTTTTGAACAATTATATTTGATCAATTTAACATGCTTATAATTCCAAGAAAAGCAATAATCAGTAAGCAGCTTCAATTCGAGCTCAATTTCAAAATTTAACACCTTCATGATATAACAAAATTGCTGAGCAAGTAAATGGTGAACGCCTTGAAGCTTGAATGACTGATCTAGAATGTGTTTTATATTACCTTATAACATTTGGCATTTGGCTATATATTAGAGCGATAATGGCATATTTAGCTTCAAATGGATTTTCCGCACCTCTGGTTTAATTTATAATCAAGCTTTAAAATTCAGTTCTGAAGCTATGAAGTCTGAGGTTTATGAGAGCATATGGAGTGGGGTTGACTTATGGTCTCACACACAATTTATCGAGCGTAATTCAGCAAAACTATATGGGAAGAAAACCTATTTATATACCGTACCTGTATTGATGAAAGAATATACACTTGGGCTACGAGGTTTAAGACGAGATAAGTATGCAAGAGCCGACAAGCTGAGAATTTTGATAGCCGAGCATCTCAAGAAACAAGCAAGTAATCCAAATCCAACACCTGAACCTAATACAGACGTGATTGGCTACGCTCCCCGTGCGCGGCGGCAGGTGGGGAAACATCTGTTTATTCCCAATCCACACAGCTTGCGCGATCATTATGTGGAAGTGGTCGGCGAGTTGAAAAAGATGATAGCCAACCGGTCAGCTTCAGTGAGTCTTTTGAGCTCTATTGACAGTTCCCAAGTTCATTGCGTTTTGTCAATGGTACTGGAGCCTTCAAAACCCAGATTATGGTAGTTATTAACTTCTTAATCTTAACATAATTTATCCTTAATAGTACAAATGGCAGCGCCCCCACCCTTGTTGCACCTGTGAAGAAATTAAGTTGTGTCCTGGACAACATTGGTAATGTTCTCGATGGCCTACTTCCGAATGACCTACTTACCAAAGTGGATGATAAAAATGGTCAGTAAATCCATGAATAGTTTACCTCTTCGAAACCAAACAAGTTTATTAACAATAACCTAGGATATATGCATCTAAAACTGGACCCCATGAGTCAGGGGTTGAGTTTTATGCATTTTGGAAGGCTTGCTATTAGGTGCATCGGATTGCCCTTCGGGCTAACACAGTCCGCAAGCAAATTCCTAATGTGCAATCGAGTGGCTATGAACATACTCTCACAGTACGGTTACCGGGGATTTTTATATCTTGATGATAGGGCGATAGCATCTCAAGTTAGCCACGATTTGCGCAAACATGAAACGACACCGGGTAAGTCTATACATTTTCATTAGACTTGATATTTACCGTAATATAACTGCTGTAAGCGATACTCTTAGCATTTTTTAGGTTATTTTGTAACAGACAATCATTTTACCCAATAATACATACGGGCTGGCATTACAACAATAACAAACAACTAGTATTGTATTGCGACATTTATAACATCGGTTAACTCTATATATTGATGTTAAGCTTATACACAAATATTGTGCTTATAGTGCATACATTAATTATTGACGTCTAGAAAGGTTAAAGATTTAACTGCGTCTAGCATAACCGATAAACATGATGATTAAAACATGTTTTTTACCTTGATCTTTCTTAACATTGTAATTTAGGCAACTATGCATTGGTGGCACGAAATATCAGGAAGTTTGTTGTCTCATCGATGAGTTTATAGCTAATTCAACTGACAATTTTTGTGTCAAGACCTTAGAAATAATTCGAGTAAGTACAAATTTAGCTTAATCAGATAACGTAATACCTTTTTATTTTATAATGAATAGGGGAAGGTTGTTTCATGGCTCATAGTAATGTTAAATTTGGGCCTTTATGCCAGAGAGATGAATGCCGTAATAGCATATGCAACCAAGGAAGATAAGACATATATCAAAAAGAGCGAGGTAGACTTTGACGAACTTGTAGAGGAGCTTGGGATATGGACAAGACTTCACAATCTGAGCTTAAGTCGACGTTGGCTAGACGCAAAGCATAATATCCTTAAACTCCATGACTTGGACATATATACAGATGCTTCAGGTTCTCAGATGGGAAGTGCGATTCGCCTTGATGGTTCAATTAAAGAGGCTATGTTTGACGAGCGAGTTTTTCGTTATACCAATAGCGAGGCATTATTTCCCATTCATTTAAAGGAATTGCTTGCAATACTAATTACTCTTCGTAGTTATGGATCTCGGCTGGACAATAAAAGGGCGATTATTCACTGTGATAACAAGGCCGTTGTTGACAGTTGGATCAATCACGGTTGTCGCGACTTGAAATTATCACGCGGCATCAAGGAGATACACGACCACTGCAATTCACACAACATTCAATTAAGAGTAATATTGAATTATAATTATGATTAGCGTAATTGAATTTCAAGGTTCAATGGGTCGGGACGTCTGAACAAATGGCCGATAATGCTTCACGATTATTAAGCCCGAATGAGGCCAAGATGCGACGTGAACAAATTCTATTGATAGATAAAATATTGGGTATTACTGTTGATGCTTTCTCGAGTCCATGGAACAATGTTTGTGAACGGTTCATAAGTCGCTACGAATACCCGAGTTCACTTTCTGTCGATGGACTAGCCTATGATTATAGCCACGAAGTGCCTTTCATCTATCCACCTGCAAAACTAATTGGGGCGAGTTTACAGGTAATTATTGTTATAGGAGTTGCTCAGCATGTTATTACGATTAGATTTAATTTACATTTAGTACATCATTCCTCAGTGTCACAAGTGCGTCATGGTTCTTCACTCGTTCGGAAGTGAGAATTTTCACCATGTAATGGCTCGTGCTGCCTTTGGACATAGGATACTAATTGGCACACGTCTCAGGCCCAGCTGTTTAACCCCTTGCGCTCGAAGAAGACATAGTGTGGAGAATGAATTATATTACCGGTTTTATTATGAGCCAATTATGACTTTTATATATCTCAAAGGATATACTGACTTTGAAGTTCAGAAGTATTCCGCTTTTTTACGAAACCAAGATCTTTGCAAGTCTGGAGTTAGGCGCTTAATACGCAGATTTTGTATTAAACTTCGGTGTCCAGAGCTTGGAAGAATTGAAAAATTGTCACAACTTGAATAAAACTTGAATTATCATTGTTGTTTTTTATTATCTGGGAAAAAAGTTTCTAGAACAATACCTCCCAGTGTAAAGTTATTTATAACGAAACGATTTAGAACTCAAATTGTCTCGTCGGTAAAGTATATATTGAATATTATACACCAAGTGAATTTTTTAACCTGAATATTTTAGTCTTATCAATGGATATAGCCAATCTTATGCCCACCATCGAGTCTGTTGACCCCTCATCAATAAATGGGATCAGCAACGCCATCACGTGCAACTTTGATCGCGTGTACATAGTACACGACCGAGAGGTAATTTTCGCGGGTTTATTTACTAAGATGAACTCTCTTAGTGTGCTCGAGGGTCTATGCTTATATATCATTTGGAATGATTATTTTGTTTAGGGTCAAGAAAGGGCCCAAGCGAAGTTGACATCTCGGAAGGCTCATCTAGCCACCCAGCAAGCTATCTGCGATAAGCGCCAAGATCTTGTATCAGATTTGACTGATCGCAATAGCCTTTTACAATCATTAAAGGCCCAAGTTGAGGAGGTATATCGTATCAAATCCGCCTTATGGACCAATGATGATGTATTGCTTATTGAGCGGGTACTTGGTATGAGTTAAAGGTTGCATAACTTTGACACTAATCTCCTTTAATTAAGCTCTAAGCCCTGCTTTAAACGTACAGATCAACGAGGTTCCAAAAAAGCTCGAGTTAGCAATACAGGAATGGGATACCAGCTGCGTACAAGTCAATAGACTTCACTCCGAGATTACAAAAACCGAAAAGAACTTACGAGACGCCCAATCATCATCAGTCGAAGCTCATTTCGCTTTGGTGGGGGGTGATATCAATTATCGGCAGTCACGTGAACAAATAATGGCCAATTTGGTGGCAATGGCCGAAGATATTGGTAAATTGGAGTTTCATGCTGTTAATAAGCTCATCAAAGACTACAAAGAGTACGTCAATGATGACTGCAAAGCCGGTAGTTTGACTGCTAAAGTTAATCTCGGGATATTTGAGCAGGTTGAAAAGACAATTGCTAAACATTCGCAAGGGGATGGGTCTAAGTTATCAAAGCTACAGTTATTATGTATGGTCGTAAGTATTTAAATTCCGGAAGTTATACTATTTCATAATTAAAGCTCGTATTGTAACTTTAAGCTATATATCAATAATTTAGTTACCGTGCATGCCAAGCATGTCAATCGTGCATGGTATTCGATCCCAGATCAAGTTAATGCATAATTCAAACTCTCCAGAGCATTACTTGCTTTCTCAACCTGCAACGACTGTGAGCAGCCTAACTTCTAGCAATCAGGTAAGTTTTTTGAATTAAAATCATACATTGTTTTAACACTGATTCTTAGAAACGTGTCAAGTGGGGAGCGGGGCAAACCAATAAGCGACAAAAAGATCAGGCTTATAGCCAAAGCGGCACAAAATTGACATGGTGCAAGTTCCATAAGCGCAAGGTTGTTCACCGCGAATCCAATTGTAGACGTAATCCCCGTTCCAGTAACTATAAGCGTGAGGGCGGCAACAATTCGAACAGTAATTCCGGTAACAACTCTAACAGTGAAACTTCAAAGACGAATTCTGCAAATAAGACGAATAGTTCAGAGAAGAAGACATCTTAGCAATGTAGTATTCATCTGATTAACTCAGTATTATATTCATAAATATTTATTTAATAAAATAAGTGTGTGTACAAAAATAAATTATGTGCAGGTTTACTATATTTTAACCTGTTTTCAGAGTTTTGCATGGCTATATACATGATAATAATACATGATTACTTTCAATCAATTATACCCTGGGTTTTTTGATTTCAAGTAGATGTTAACTGCAGCTTAATTAAGTTATTAGTAATAGATGAGTTAAATAATTGGACGAGTCTATTCATGGATTTAATAGTTGAACGAATTATTTTTCAAAATAGTTAGTATTTTGATATCTTCAAACCTCTATCAAGAATATAATATTTGAATCAATAAGACGCCAATCAATTCGTACAAAGACTCGCAAGCTGGTGGGAAAATTCAACTAACCAAAAAATCAAAGATGTATAATAAAGTCTAACCACATTTATTGATAACATTCTTGGAAGGATATCTCGGGTCGATATTTTTGTTTAAACAGGTTTGGTTTGGAGATTATGAGTCCCACTATGCATCCATGAATAGACTAAGTCTTAGTTTGATTGCCTGGCCTGAATTTGGATTTTTAGTTCATCTAATTTAGATAAAAGCTTATCCTCTTTTGGCTTTTTAGACTTTACAACTATTTTTGTGACCTTTTTTGGGATATCCGGCTGTTCAAATTCAAGGTCGGAATCCGGGTCTTGAGTCTCTTGATCAATATCCCCTTCCATTTCAGGTTTCTTAAAAATGTGAAAGGATAGATCTGATGTCGAGGGTTCACCCGTCCAAGGCTCAAAAACATGGGCCAAAAATTTTGTACCTCGATCCCGTCTACTATGAATACAAAGATTGTCAAAGACAGATTTGTATTCTGGATCCAGGTGCTTCGCCAATAGTGGACGAATTTCAGATGAGGATAAATTTTCATTTGAATTTGATCCAAGAATCAGTTTTTTGGCTAAGTTAGCTAAAATTTCAGAGCGCGGGTCCCCTTTCAAAGCTAATGTGGCCAACCTAATATGGCCTATGAGATGCTTTAAATCCAAACTTGACCCGTAGGTAAGATTGATCATTATGTTCGCCTGGACAGCACGCCATAGAATTCGCAAGGGAGGATCGTTGGTCGACGCTTTAGGAATCCTGAGCGTTTTGGCCTTGACCTGTTTCATCAATTCAGCAGACTCTGGAATTTGCTTAATCTTCTCATCAATAATTTCGAGTAAGCGGGCCTCCATATGCTCCAATTTGGCGTTATTACCAGCTGCAGTTTGAATGCACAAGGTTTCCAAAGCTGCAGGTCCATAGTATTACACTCCAGTGGCTGATTGAATGCAGCTGGGTGAGAAGCATCATGCTGGATGAGTTCAGCCTCAGTAAGATAGAGCTCCGGTTGGGGTATTGAAGTTTGGCTTGTCGAATCAGATATAAGATAACGCCGCCTTTTAGGAGTGTTCTGCAACTCCAGTTGGTCGATTTGGTTATTAGTCAACTCTTCAATTATCGGTGGTTGCAGATGAACTTGAGGACAAAACGAATTCAATATTTCCAAAAATTGTGTTTTCAGGTCTGTCATTAAATCGGGATCATTTTTGGACTTCCCTAGCGAAAGTGAACTTTCGAAAAGTCTTAAGATAGAATCCTTAAATAATGGACCCACTTCAAACATATTTCTCTTGGCGTCATCCAAGCATTGTAGCCATTCTTTATGCAAAAGAGTAGCGCGGTGCTGAAATAAACAAGGTGAGGAAGTTGGATGAAGATTTGGCGTGTAATATTATTAGAAACATCAGTTAAAATAACTAAAATATAGAAACTACAAAATATGGTAAAAGGTTTAAAAGGTCATAGGGTTCATTGGTCAGATGGTTGAAAGGTCAATAGGGTCATTCATAGGGTTGAAGTATGAGATTAATTATATTCATGAATTACAAACTTAAAATATATCTAGGAATAATGAAGACTAGAGACTAGACTATAAATACTAATCCATGCTGAGAAGTTATGCCTATCAAAAATTGGAATGTAATCATAATGAACAGTGGTTAGATAAAATTTTCGCCTTTTGTGTTAAACTTAAGTTATCACTTCTCTAGGAAGTTGTCCCTATTACCCTTAATAAGCGAGTTAAAATGTCCCTTTAAGCTAATGAAAGAAGAATTTTTTAAATTTTTAATTGATGATTCTATAATGGGTATGGAGTAAATTTGATTTGTTACGACACATATACCCTTAGATGGGCAAATTTTTCAAGCCGGTGCTAGTCATTCATTGGTTGAAAGAAACTCCACCAATTATGATGTTGGATGATCAGATGATCTGTATCCAATAAGAGCACGTGTTAAGCTTTTCCGGTAGGGTAGGTTACGAGCGTAACTTACGATTGGCGCCTCCTCCAATGGCAATTGGGAGCCTTTTTTCATCGCTGGTCGAAGTCTGGCGCCTCTGCGTGGCAGTGTCCGTTTTTGAGACATGAAATGTCCGGAATGAGCACTTTTTTGGAATTTGCCTACGCTTCCATTGCCGGTACAAAAAGTGATGTAGAGCCCTTTTTTGGGTTAGTCAGTCATAAATCAGATTTGTGCAGAGATCAACAAAAAGGATTTTTTTCAGGGAGAAGATTCATTATTCGGCGCCTATTTTCAGTTTTAATTTTCCTAATTAAAGTGCGATAATGCAGCTTGTGAATCTTCAAAAAGTCCGCAAAGACGTTTTGTCAGTGAAAGACGTTTTGCCTGAGAGGAGGTTTGAAATATAAGACACACAAAGTCTTATTCAATGGAAGCTATTGGTTGGCTTCCTCATGAGTTCAACGATGAACTGGATAATTTTGAAGGGCCGTGGGAAAGTGTAACGATCTATAATGGGGAGGACCCGGTTGACCATTATGAAGGCAAAGTTTTAAAAATCAAATTTCGGTGTTCAAAGACCACATCTTTTTATGTTAAATTTAAAACTTAGCAAGGTTTAATACCGGGATTATACAGAACAAGATATCTAGGGTCTTTCCCAATGGCTCAATACCTAAAGCTTCCGGTCGTGATCAGACATGAGATCAAGTTCATTGAAGCCCCTTTTTGCCTCACCAGTTACTTTAATGGACCTGGAGTATGGCTAAAGGATTTAGAAGGTAAATCTATTAGAGTATTTGAATTTGTAGAGCGTACCATTTTTACCCTAATTTCTTAAAATTGGTATAAAAAATCGGGCATAATAAATATCCTAGATATATGGTACACCTTCGGGAAGAAAGTCTACAATAGCCGATTACGCACTGCAGGCCTATTAGGAGAATGCTGTACTCTGGTGCACCAAATAGGCCGCCGGAATTCAGCCTACACGAGTTGCCAAGAAGTTACCAGTACTATTCGCGGTTGTGCCAATTATAGAGGGAATAGTTTCAGAAAATGCCCGTGTTTCGTTAGTCATATTGAAGGGCACAAGCATACCTATTGCACCTTTTTTCAGGAAATGGTTACCCTTGATAGAGCGTTTAGGTGAAAGTCAGGTTTGGTGGCCCCCCCTCGACCATCCAGTCCATGATCGAGTGGGAGTCCACCAAGTTTGACCTTCAGCGTTTCAAGTAGCCTTTTTACAGACAGTGAGCATTGAATTGCTAAGCCTTCTTCCGAGCAAAACCGACATGCCAAGAAGCGAAAGGCCATACAACAAACGTGGGTATATATTGGCAAATGAAGTGGATGTTCCCAGCCAAGGTGGGGAATTTTTTGGCACTATCACACAGGTTCATTTAAAGTACCTTAGGTCTACTCTTTCAACCGTACGTTGGCGCATTACCTGTTGGTGTTGGAAATTCCTGCCTAATTAGAATTTCTTTCGGAGGTGGATCTGAATCAATCAGAATCCTACTGAAGGTAAATAAATTTTGTCGGTACTTTTATAGACTAACAAAATTTTTTGGAGTCAAATTACACAACATTTCAGAGGGTTATCCAATTAGTGGTTGGCAACCGGATAGCTGCTGAGGAATTGTTACAGCCCCAGGTGAAATTTTACAGCCGTGAAAGTTTTTCTGAAGGACTAGTGCCAAATGTTGACGGGAAGCACGTGGTGTGGCCCTGTGACTACGAATTAGCGGTTGGCGAGATGACATACGCTGAAATCATGAAGCTAGTAGGTGAGTTTTTATATTTTAAAACACCTTATGGACCGCGTGACGAACCATTGAATTTTCAATTAATAATTGAAATTGTTTTAGCGTTTTCCAGCCTTCTAGGGGGGGTACCCCGTCGACAACCTGAAGAGTTGGCTAACATCCGATTGGAGCAATTTGGCGGTGTGCTATCACGAGATGAATGGGTGAATTCCTATTACGACTACTGTTTTGAACAGTATGGAATTATTATTCCGAAATATCGTGAGATGATGCACGAGGCCACTAAGGTATATGGTCTCGTGTCTCGTTGGTAAATAAGTTCCAATTATTAAATCCATTGCTGCCCTCCTTAAAATTTTCAGTGCCTTAATAAAAAATCGTCTATAATCATTGTTTCCTAACAATAGTTTCAAGGCTCTATTTCTCAATAACTCAAGTTATTCTTTGTAGAATGTTTAAAACTTTTTCTGCCGAAAAATTGAAGAACGCTGAGTTAGATGCGATCGGCTTGCCATATCGACCCAATTGTTTCGCAAGAACTAAAGGTAAGCAGTAACGGAAAATCCCTATTTTGTATATAATAGTTCAAATAGCAAAAGTGCATAAGTTTGAAGCCGCATTCTGTAGCGGTTTGGAGTCACTGCCAGAATGGGACGTCGATGCTATCCTGAGCCGACCAACCGTTGATTTGGCTTCCGAGATACACAGCGAAGAAACTCTCCTACGCATCGAAGGGTTCATCACTTGCTACTACCTTCTCACTGGAATGGATCGACCTCCTCGATTAGGAGACATTGAAGCCCGAAGAAGAGCAATAATGGGCGGCGGAGATGCTCGATATGGACCTTCCACCGAGATGGAGACCAAATTCTCGGCAATCTTCACCGAGCTGGTTTTGCCAAGTTTTGAATGATTTCTGCACACTTTAGCTTTACGTATAATAAATATATAAAAACGCAAACAAGCCTCTTTGATTCAAACGTTAGTCGAAGTCAAGTGAGAGTAGTGGTTGAAGAAATGGATGTATTTGGTGAACTTACAGCAAATAATTGTACATGTAATATTCTCAAATGTGGTGTATGCTGGCGATTTGTTGCCATTGTGACTTCCAGGAACCATCCTCTGTAAAATAAGAGTATTTAATGGCACAACTTAGTCACTCAGTTGAAAATTGGTTGATATTAGAAATTCCGGTACCGTTAATCCATGAATAGTTTAGTGAAGCTAGATTTCATTAAGCTCCAACCTAATTTAGCAATGGACTAATGGAGTATGGCCATACTTGATGAGGTACCTACCTTGTTAATATCGTACAGTACGAAAACGCAGTTTAATGGTAGGTAAATTGAATAACTTGTTTGGTTTTGGTTGCAGTCACATCTAGAGCACAGCAAGTCTAAATTGTTATTATTTTAGAATGTAAAAAACAATTCAACACAAGCAGCTGCTGAGAGGAACTGAAAACATCCAAGCTGGTAGAGAGACAGCTTAACCGTTTTATGAGGTTTTTAATAGCTCTCTTTAAGTATATGGCGGAGTTGGAAATTAGCACCTTCGTCTATCAATGAATAAGGTGAAGCAACGTACCCAAATTATGAAGGAATATGGTTGCTATTAGCGTTAAATGTAAGCTAA
>SCLF01078445.1:0-11352 GCA_004367975.1 Mesochordaeus erythrocephalus
CCTATTGATATTTGTTTGTCCTAAAAATTAAAAATTATTTTGTATCAAATGGTAAATCTTCTAGACTTGGTATTATTTTTGTTTCGGCATAAAAGTGTCGGGGTTATCAATCTTGCTATATATAATATTAACGAAATGCGTAGGCAGAATACAGGGAGATTTGGTACAGGGTGGAGGGACATGAGGCGAACAATATGAGACGACCTCAATACGAAGCGAATTCCGATAAAGGGTTCGATAGTTATAGGGAAACTCGGCACCAAATCAATCCCAAATTTGGTACAGAGGTAGAGGGAGATGATCGGAAGAATATGATATATAAAAGTACAAATTTGATAAAGTATTAGATAGTTATACGAAATAATAGTATTGTGCGTAGGCTGATATGGCGAATAATCTCATCATTAGATATAATACCGTAGTTAGTATACCCTACAAGGTCAAGAATGACCTAATTAGACGGAAAACAACTTAAATGTTAGTAAATAAAACGGAAATCCTCTTTTCCAACTAGCCCTTACACCCTCAATCAACAACACGAAAATTGGAATCTAGAACTGGAATTATGAGTTTCACGAGAATGTGCTGAGCGGCACAGATTGCAGCGTAGGGGTAGTTCTATAACTGCAGCTTATGAGTTAAGCTCTAACCGAATCTCCTATTTGCCATACGTATGTGAGTACGACATTTATTTGGTTGCACACTACTTAGACCCAAGTTAAAAGACAATAATCTATATTTACGCCTTGTTCTATGTTTACAACGCCCATTACAGAAACTTATGAATCTGCTTTATTGAAATACTTTTTTCATTATATTTTAACGAGAAATTAATGGGTGAGAAAACTACAAACAACAACTAAAAGGAAGATCTTGAAGCGTTGCAACGTCTTTTGCTTCCACGCAGTAGAAGAGAAGTCATTGATGTACATCATGCCCTACAATTAGTTGACTTAACGGAATTAATAGAAATAGTAGACACCGATGTCATTGCCATCCAAATACTATATACATATGTGAACACTCCACTTCCAGAACAGACAATGTTTTATGTGTGAGAGTCTACTTGTGGAATAATTATAGAAAATCGAAATATTATGTAAAGTCAAGTTCACAACGCATTGACAATAGAAGATACCTAGAAAATACTCGGAAGCCGCTCATCGTCAACACTGTAGAAAAGTCCTCGGTATTTAACCCGAAAAATAATTTGTTTGCAATAATGTTTGTTTAATTTACACAAAACCTGTTAATTAGGGATTCTATTGCGCTAATCGAAACCATTATTTACGTAAAACGGATGAGATTAAGAAAGATATCACACAAAAATTTAAAAAAACATGAGAGCTCCAGATTTATCCAAGCTTGGTATGCATAAAGAAAAAATCTCTTCGAAATGAATATTTTAAGTAACCAGCTTAATCCCAGCACCGACATACGGAATGTCAAACTTTATTCATATCTTATTCATTGTTGATTTTTCTTTGCGCACGAAGTTGCTCTAGACTTTGTTAAATCGAATGCGTAAAATTCATTGTTTCAAGAAAATACAACAATATGGGAGTAATAACGTACCAATGCAAGATATTAAAATTTTGTTGGAACAAGTCAAAGGCCCATAAGTTGATTTTGGTATACGAACAGTGTTTAATACTTAATGCGTCATACATCAACATAATCAATTCATTTATTTCACCCTACCACACGTTCAATTAACCCCTTCAATTAACATGTTTCACAAGACCAGCCTTATGGAGAGAGGGCTGATGGTGTGGTGAGGTAAATTGAGTCATGGTTAACCAATCAACTATACTTTGACAGGTTGCTATATGGGCGAATTCTTACCATGCTGAGATAACACTTCCACACCTGCTATGACTTACCAACTTATTACTGAACAAAGGGTATCGCCCCTGCTATCACTGAAAACTTACGGAAACTTATGGCTAAGTTGCGCGGATTATATACGTACGGCTAAAGCCAGCCAGAGTACCACATTCCGTGAGTCACCGGCAAGGACAATCACGTGGCAAGTCTGTGCTGGCTCAGACAGTGATTTGTAGTACCACACGATGGGCCTATATAACCTTTAAATAAGTCTTATTTAGGAATACTAAGCTTCTAGCATTTATCTCTAATTTCACTATGTATTTACCCTGTAGTATTTTTATCAATCTATATATAGTAACTAGAATAGTAGCTAGAAGCTTAGGCATCGTCCATAGTTGTTTTTGAGTGAGTTCAAAGGACTAAGGTCAGATATAAAACATTATACCTAAATATAATAATATGACTTTTATCTCAAAATCCCGCCCATTTTGACAGTCTCATAATCATTGTCTACTCTAGGCTCAAATAATTTTCGGCTCATCGTGACTTATTTATTTAGGTGAATAATTCTCTATCGCAAATCAAAAGATTTTAATTTCAACAAATAAGCATTCATAAATAATTACACTTCATAATCGTACTTACATTATTATCGTAGTGGGCTTCTATAAATGATTAATACTAAAACGGTTATATGACTCATCGTCAATTATTTCGAGTAAGATTATAACTCAACAATTAAAACGTGTTTTTATTAAAATGTATTTTGACTATAATAGCTTCTGAGCATTTAGTTCTATGTGGAGGTTAATTTTAACAACATTGATTCTTAACCGGACTATTAACCGCAACGTTGAGAATCATCAAGTCGGAATAGGCATGCATAGAAAGTAAATTTCGTATCAGTTTACCGATAACCGTCTATTATATATACTGCATTGAAAGCCGTGTGGTAATCATGCTTCAGTGTACCCATAACGTATTCCATTATGGATATATACAATAATGATGAAATGCGTAGATGCTTAGATGATGCGTAAATTATGCGAACAAGATATGGTTAAAAGGAACGATATAGGGGTCGAGAGTTATAAGAACAACTATACATCAAATCACTTCCGAATACGCCTCCGAATACACCTGCGAATACACCTAAGCGGATACTGAAAAGGTCTAAAGATGAACTAATCAGTATCGATAGGATGTGTTTAAATGTTATAATCATTATACATATGGCGTGTACGCTTAAACTTTGTGGTGTACTGATGAAAAATATAAATTGCAAACCATAGACATTCATATAATTAATTGTTATTATTAATCTTAAATTATAACTCGAATTATTGAATTTATAATCTTAGAAACCTACATTATTTAACCAGAAAGATCACGTCCAAGTGCAAAGCAGCGCTAGCCATTATGTTGGTACAATAAAGTTCTAGGAAACTGCTGCCCGATGTTTTCCCATCTAAGACACAGCGGTATTAAATAGTAAAATAATGTAAATTTTCTTAAGAAGTCATTTCTAAAGCACCTGATGTTTTGGAGATACTTGTCAACTAAAGATCTTTTCGCGCAACACTTTGTGTAATTGCCGACTAAAAATAATCAATTTCCTAATTTAGCTGACCTTCCTGTGATACTTCCGGTCCAAAAATCGTAGCAAAACATTCTACGTGAAATAAAGGCGACTAAAGGGTGTCTACCAGACGTTCGACCGCTTCTAAGGCATTCAAATATATCCAGCACAAGGGTAAGCATTTTTGTATAATTAAAGTTATATATAAGCTCACAGAAAGTATATTTCCTATCAATTTTTCCAGAACTAATTTATTGGAAAATGTTGTAATCATGTTTATTGTATTACGTGTCCAATTAACCTATTCCATAAGTAATGTATTTTAAATAATGTTGTAATCATTGCTACACGTATCGTTTATCCTTAACACTTATATTACTGAAGTAATTGAAACATTTCATAATAATATCGACATTTCTATTAATAATGTGTTTGGAAAATTTTCTAATCATTTTTAGCATCTGGCGAATTTGCATAATGTCATATTGTTTTTAACATTTCTATTAATACGTATTCCAAAAATGTCATAATCATTTTTAGATTATTAACTGTAACTAAATTATTAACAGAACTAATTATTGTTAGTAAGTTGAATTATAACCTGAATTGTTGAATATATAATCATAACTAGTTAGATATTTTAACTAGCAGGGTGTGCTTACTATCCGCACGCACGTCTTTTACATCTTATATTTTGAATATTACAGTCCAAATAGTCCATAGTGTTTGTTTGTTCCTTCCCAATCAACTAAAACTACAAATCTAAATACAAATTTCTATTCACTTTATTTTTTCCTTTCAATTCGTATGTCCGTGAAGCCCTATAAAACGATAAACCTTCATGTTCCACTCCAATCATAATAGCTCCTACTTTTTTGAGGGTATCGACAAAGATTTTCATTAGTATTGTAGTTATTACAAAAAAACTATAAGTAATTAATTCTAAAACAATGTTCTTTCTCATGGTGAATACTGTTACGTATTAATATTATTCGTCGTACTCATTAAAAATACAATTTAAGGGTGTTTTTTATTAAATGTGTTTTGAATCCTTGGATTTTTAGATCTAAATGGAGATTATATTAAACAAAATGGGCTCTTAAACGGATTATCCATCGTATCAGTTTCGTCCGTTATAACTAATGTATGTCGAAAACGTTGTAAATATTATACGTTTTTAGTGTATGATGTTTAACCATTCGTCCGTTATAACTGATGTATGTGGAAAACGTTGTAAATATTATACGTTTTTAGTGTATGGTGTTTAACCATTCGCGAATGGTTAACCATTCACCTGTACTGGTTAAGTCGGGATTATATATTTTCGTGTTAAGCTCGTATGTATAAAATAAATACTTGATGACTAGAAACACGCAAGGCTTAGGACTCCTATTATTATTTGCGTTTTGTTTCATTTTCAATTCAAACTAGGTTTGTAGTATTTGAAGATCTGGCCTGGCCGGCATGATAGCAGATATACACAGAGCATGAGAAATGCGTAAGCATACGCATAAGCATCACCTTAGCTAGTAACACCTTAACTAGTAACTGCCTTCTTTGCTGTGGGCATATTATTATTTATTTATTGGGTAAACGTATTATTCAAAGTTAATCTAACAAGAATTTATGTAATTAAGAGGTAATTAATTTACTTTTCCGTATATTAAACTAACATGGAAAGTTTTCAATAGTCGCGCAGTCCCATGTCCTTCTTTTTTTGCGTACAAAAATTAACTCTATTTAGTATTTTATCCCATTTTATAGCAGTATGTCGGCCAGTGCCCTAGCTTGCAGCCAATGCTCACTTTTGAGGTATTTCCGCGAAACGATGTATCACTAAAACAATTAATCGACAGAAAAGATTATAAATTTCAAGTCTTATTTTTTTATATTATCATTTTTATATTATTGGCGACGCCATTTTATTGTAAATTTTGATAATATTCGTGTTAAAACTGGTTTTGGCAAAGTATTAGGAATAGTAGCCGGAATCAAAATTGTAGCGCGGCACAAATTGACTCAAAGTATTGATGTCCATATAGTGATGTCCATATAGTGATAGTGCGTTGTTTTTCACTGCTTGATTTCCTGTTATCAATTTTATCATAATGGGCGAACGCCGACTGGGCTGGTCTTACGAACTCGC
Organism: Mesochordaeus erythrocephalus; assembly: GCA_004367975.1. Lineage (NCBI taxonomy): Eukaryota > Metazoa > Chordata > Appendicularia > Copelata > Oikopleuridae > Mesochordaeus > Mesochordaeus erythrocephalus. The sequence continues at coordinate 5,556 of SCLF01078445.1, forward strand.
CACGTGCTCTCTTCTCCCAAAAACATATGATTACATCTACATGATACCATCTCCCTCCATCGTCCGTGATCTAATTCCGTTGTCTTCAGTAACTCCCATCATCCCCTTATTACTACCGAGTAACAACGATAACAATTTCATAACAATAAGTATTTCATTATGAATATTAGTTTCACTCATTAGGTTTAAAATCTACTCCGATCATAATGACCACACACACTAACATAACTAATGTCGAATTAGCTTGTGATATTTAAATATAGAATCAACGTAAAACTTTTCCAATGTGACTGAGATTAAACGTAACTAACACAGCCAAAACTAATAAATTTTCAAAATGTATCTTAAATATGTTAAATATCTCAGATTATCTCAAATATCTATTACAAGTCTGAAATATACATAAACACATATGTGAGATAATCTGAGATATTTGACATATCTTCAAATAAAAGCTTTAAATTAATAAAGAAAGTATCCAATATATGTCTAAAAGCACAAATTATTTGAATAACCTCGAAATAGAGCTCAAATGTAGTCTCAAAATAAATAGTTTCGAATACAGCTTCAAAAATAAATAGTTTTAAAAAAATTGTTCGAAATTATCTAATGTAGTTTCAAATATAAATAATTTTCAGCAACTTCAAACATAGTCTAATAAATATGATTAATTAAATATGTTAATCAAAAAATATATTTAATCAGAAACTACTAATATCACGTCAAAATATAAATTTAATCGAAAATATCCAATACAACCTTGGAGAACTAGATATTGTACTATAAATATATAATATAAGCCACATAGTAATATTACATCAAAAATATGTAATATAACTGAGTCTTCCAGAAAATATTTTTCCGAGACATTTTAGTACAACCTCAAAAATAGAATATACACCAGGTGTACATTGAGGCTAACTCCCTTGAGGTTAACAATTGCATTGAGGTTAACACTTTTTTGGTCAAAAATTTGAAGTTATCTTAAAGAAGTGGAAAAGGGTTTTCTGCTTCATGACTTTTTTGGATGAACGTTGAAGGTGTTCGTCTAGGATCTCAATTACATCAGGAATTTCAATTTCAGTGTTTACTGCAACAGAATTCGTATCTTCAGAATTTTCCAAGTCATTCATTTCGTCAATTAACAGGCGCATGTGGTGATTAATCTCGAATGTATCGTCGTTTTCGGTTATTTCATCAATTACAACACCGTCTACTTGATTTTGCGACAGATTTGCTTTCGCCCAAAAGTAATCGACCACTCGTTTGAACAATTTCTCAGTTTTTCCGTTTTTGTTACAACCCGGTCGGCAATTAGTTATGCGGTCAGAAACTTCTTGAAGGGCTCTTTTACCGCTTGGCTACGAGTTTGCCACGCATTTTTATTCGAGTAAACACGCGTTAATGTGCCGAGAGTGCGCATTCTGGTTGTACTCTGTGACAATTCCCTTCCATTCCCGGGGTAGTTTTTTTTAAACAAATGAAGCCGTATAAGCCACATTCCCGCTTCGGTCAATATATAACGTTAATGTTGGTCTTTCTTTTGTATTAAGAATTCTTCGACCAGTTAACTTTGGTTTCTGTACGAGTAGTTTCTATCTCGGTTCCAATAAACGGCCGATTCATCCAAATTCCAGATATTTGTCATCGTAGTCTTTAATTGCAGATCTCAGTCCCTTCTGTTCAACTTCGATTTTAGTCTGCGGAAAATATTTCATCGATGCCCTTTGCTATATCATAAGTGATATTAGCTCTTTTGAACATTTCGTTCACCGTTTCGACTATAGACTTGTTAAAATCGGCTTCGGATTCGTGATGATTTTTGCGGATTTTCTTGCCAATGCATGAAGAAAGTCCACACAATATTCAACTATGTAGACATAGAACACTTTTCTTGAGTTCGTTCCTGGCAGTGTAAATTATGAAGTTTGTTCCTGATTTTCATTTGGAAAAGAAATTTTGTGTAAAATAAAACAAAAAATACCAGTAATATTTTCAATCTTAAAAAACTCCATGCACGACAACAGGCTGGTCCTACGAACTGGCCACATGCCCTCTCCCAAAGCATAAGATTGCCTGAAAACCATACCATCTTCCTCTGTCGTTTTCCGCCCGTTTACAGGATCTAATTCGTTATCCCACCAACCTCGTTTTCTTCTTTAGTAATATATATATACTCTAGAATCCCTATTGAATTTATTACAAATCGGATAATAATATTCATATCAATATGAATACTAGTTCATTATCCTAGTCATTATTAGTATGTCGTCTTCACTTATCGCCTTAACTAGGCATTAACCATGAAAACTTACTAGTAATATTTAATTTACGAATAAATACTTTTTTATAAGGGTTGCCTTATGTGGTGTCACCATATGGGCGTCCATTGCTTCCCGGTACTAACTTCAGCTATTTCCGTAACGGATAGATGGACAAAACGTAATGCGAAAGTGTGGTTACGGCAACTTGAATGAACTTCCACCAAAATGTAGTATTTGATCTGCATTGAAATTTGAAAGTTTCATTTTTGATACAGCCCTCAATTCAAATAGTCTTCCTTGAGAAATTGACAATTGATCATTTCTACACCATATACGATTTTTGTCACGCATAAGCACGAGTTTATTTGAAGTTCGTCGCAAAATTCGCATTCGAACTCCTTTTCGCATTATTTCATTACGCTTTTTTGTTCAGATCTATTGCAAGTAAAATTTTATTTTCTGGTCCTGCAGAAAGTGAGAATCTTGTCAGTAGTTTTCACCAAACAGATTCAATTCCATATTTCTGTCCACTGCAAATCACACGAGCCAATACTCGTTTCTGGCAGCTATCAAAAAATGAGTCTGCATTGTGGTTTCATAGTCTCTTTTACCATTTAATTTCTTATTGATTTCCATCACATTAAAAAAAATTCAAATCTGAAACATTTTTATAAAAAGATCCTAATTCACAATATCTTATGCCCAAAATTGACAAATTTTGCAGTCAAATTAAAAGGTCTGAATTTAAATCTCTACGCGGTTGCTAGTGGCCAAGCAGTCTTGGCGGACCTGCGAATGTGGCTGATTATTCTATACCCTTACTACATTCAATTGTTTCAAGAAGAATATGACTGTTCAAAGGTGTGTAAAAATCCGTACAAAAATAGAGAAAGCCGCTGAATTTAACTCTACCAGGACTACCAGAAAATTGCGATACAAAAACCCCAAGAAACAGATTAATAAACACAATAGTGCCGCGGATAATAAGTATAAAGGGAGAATAATCTTCTGAATTATGTGACAAATATTTATTTTTATGGCACAGTTAACAAGTAGATACTGCATCTAGCCACTTTAGCGATCGAATTCGCTCTTTCTCAATTTTATTGAATACCATATATTGTATCGTTATTAATTTTTGCGTGATTAGTGATTAGTGTTTTTACCTATAAGTGCCATGTTCTCAGCCGTAAACAATTTCCTTAATTAAAAAAACAGTACATTGGTAGTTTAGGTAGTTTAATTGGCCGAAAACTGTATTTATCTATATTGTGAGTCTCGAAAACGCCGTAATATTTTTTAATGAAGTTTGTATCTTTCCATATACAGTGGTTACCCTAAAATTATCCGATCATTTATTTTATTCTCGATCGTCTCACCGGAAAACCAATGAATAGTTTTTAATAAAGGGTTTACCATTACTAAGCTAAACGTTCACTAAACTATTCGTTGGTTTTCCGAAGAAATTAAATGATCAGCAAATTTTAGCGTAACCACTGTGATTGTCTGTGATTATCTAGCGAACATATTGATTTCTCTAAGCTTAAATTATATCTGGAATCAGATCATACATCTGTCGATCCTATGAAAACAAAAAAAATAATTGTATCTCTTAGAACACATTTTACGAACATTTTACGAACATTTTACGAACATTTTACGAACATTTTACGAACATTTTACGAATGTTTTACGAACATTTTACGAACATTTTACGAACCTTTTACAAAAGATTTACGAACGGGACAATTAAATTGTTTACGAATACGACTCTGCTAGAAGACTAATCTCCAATTGATATATATATATATACATATATATATACGGGGAAAGACTTAACACTTAGCTATCAAACGCTAAAAATAGAGGGCATATTCAGTTTTCGGACTATTATAAGACATGTTGTTAAAAGTTAATATTTGTTTCAGGAATTCGGTACAGTTGCTCTTTATTTAGAAACTCCAGTTACAACTGAGTAAACGGTGCTTAAAAATGACATTCACTTTGAGAACGCTCAGTTTGGACGCCACTGTACTAAATCCAAATGAGATACTTCAAAATGAGAAATTCCGTGATATCGACAATGGGTTAATTTTAACGCGCAAAAGTTCAAAACGATACAGTATACTGTTTTAATAAACATTCGAGTGAAAACTGGTGCGTCAAACGGCCCGGTGTCGTATCTACTGAAAAAAACGAAAAATAGAATCTACTGGTTGGGCTCGGCGAGATCCAACTAGGAATCAAACCACCTTATCCGTGAAGTACCTTTATATAGGGTGACCATACGTCCTCTTTTCCCCGGACATGTCCTCTTTTTTGGTCGTGTCCGGGGCGTGCGGGTACTTTTTCTAAATTAGACAAAATACCCTCTTTTTCAAACAAGAATGAGCAAAATGGTTATTGCTAATTCTAGTTATCTAATTGGTTATGTGAAGCTTGTATGTGAGGTGTGGGTGACTCAAAACCGATTCTGATTGGTCAAGTTGATTCGTCGCTGATTGGTCAAGTTGATTCGTCGCTCAACCATTGTTTATAAGCTGACAAAAATATAATTTAAAGGTATGAATTAAGTTATTATGTAGAAATATATCATATCTCATATATAACATTTTTGTTAACCCATTGAAGTATGGTGCAAGTAGTTGATCACTCAAAAATGTCCGGATTTTGTCAGGATTTTTTCCATTGCTAAAATAGACATAATTGAAGTTGACCCCCTAACATAGGGTTTTTTTTTTTGCAGCTATTTTGAGTCAAATGTTTACGGAACACACGTTGAGACCTTGGCCGGATTTCTGCGTTCGTGTTTTTGCAGCAGTGAAAAATTTGTGATTTTGTCACTTTTTGGAAATTTGTTCCTTTTTTGGCCTATAACTAGGTCACGAGCTAAGAAATCGGGGTCGCTCCATTGAGAAGAAGCTTGAGTCATGACGCGTCGAATAACCCCACTTTCGAGCCAATTCGACCATTATAATGTGATATGTTACACTTTGGTCCAATGCAGCCCCCACCTAGGGGGTCCTGGGGCAACTGGTTGGTTGAAATAGACATTTTTTTAAAAAGTTAATTTTAACTCATGGGGGAATGGCAGCTCAGGAACTAAATTGTGCCAGATTAAGTAGACCCCAGGGCATCCAATAAAGGTATCGGTAATATACCTCGGTTATTCGTTTTAACGCTATGGACCTCGAAAGTAGACATTGCCAAAATAGACTCAATTGACTTTGACCATTTTTGACCATTTTTGGTCTATAACTTGGTCGCGTGTTAAGAACTAGGGGTGGGTCCTTTGAGAAGAATTAAGTCCACTTTCGGGCGAATCCGACATACTTCACGAATTAACATGTTTGACTTAACTACGTAACGGGCCTATGAACAAATCTATCAAATATATGTTATAGATATGTTATAGGGTTTGGCTTTACGATCAAAGTTTTACATTACTTAAACTGCGTACAATTCTTTCTGCTCAAGTTATGGTAATTTTAGAAAGTAAAATATTGCGAAATTTTAATAACGTGCTCTAGAAA
>SCLF01078556.1:0-11348 GCA_004367975.1 Mesochordaeus erythrocephalus
TGCTAAGACCCGTATTCACATAGTGCTAAGACCCGTATTCACACTCTCGGTGCCGAATTCAGACTATCGGTGCCGAATTCGCGTGCCGAATTCACACCTGGAGTGTTAATTCGGCACTTCGCGTCGGCACACTTGGAATTCACACTTAGAGTGTTAATTCGGCACTTGGTGCCGAATTCATCCCGCCCCAGATATACGCATCACTTATTTATTTCCTCTTATTTTAAAGGCGAATGAAAATGCGAAAAGGTGCGTTCTTTAATTGGAATTGTAAGTGGACTAAACTTTTCTACGATTTATTTTGTCCGGATAAATCGTTAATTTTCAAGTTGAAATTTGGCCATAAGCTGTTGTATTATGCACTTACCAGTAGTATAAGCACCCATTTTCACTCATTTATTAGATATACTGCTCTACCAAAGTATGTTATTAAAATTATGTATATCCTATTCTTCGACCATGAATACATTTATTTACGTTGGTCGATCCAAGAATTTCAAAGAATTACATAACATAATAGCCTGTTGGAAGAGGTAATGATGTAAATATACGTATATATTCAATTTTAGATAATAATTAGGAATAATTTAGACTGTATACTTGATAAGCTAAATGATTTAATCCATTGGATTCATTTTAAGTCATAACTCAAAGCAACAGGGTATATGATTGTCAAATTACTGATTTTATTTTAGCCAGCGAAGACTTACAGCAAGCCATAGTGTCATAAATATATTTGAATAGTGTTTTATCGCGCGTTAATGTGAATGAGACACCTTTATATCCTCACCTTGAGTTAACTTAAACGTTTCATGCCATGTGATTATTGATATTAGCTTTTTTTCTAGTTATTTAATTTCTTCGCTTATTTTTATATGGGGGTTACCCCATCGTCTACCAAAATCCAAAACTAAACAACGCAACATGGAAAAAAAACAAAGTTAAGTAATAAATTTGTTTGTTAAAATTGTTAATTTTAACTACTCAATCTCTCCCCACCCCTTCAAGTGGAAACTGATTGCTTAACCGGACTTAGTGATTATTATCGGGTCTATCAGACCTCTATCAAAACCGCCCCACCCCTTCATATAGCATCTGGTAGCTTTACCAGCTTTAATGATCGTAATAGTATTTTCTTGCTGTTCCGATTCTGTTCTCAGAATATGTAAAGTTCGGCAGCTGGCCGAACTAAATCCTGCTAGATTACTTAGGCCCCTGCGCATCCAATAAAAGTATCGAAAACATTGTCGAAATGGACACGTTTATTCTTGTATTTTAGTTTTTGCGCAGTTGTTTCGACTCGAATTTTTAGTCAACATATTTTGGGATCTTCGCATGTTCGTAATTTTGTCACTTTTTGAATATTGTGTACTTTATAAAAACCATTTTTGGGCTACAACTAGGTCACGATGATTTAGAAAACATGCCAAGATCCCAAAGTATGTTCACTAAAGGGCCTAATTAATCTATCACGATTTAGTTCGGTGAGCTGCCGTTTCCCCAGGAGTTAAAATTAGCGTTTTTAACATAACTTTATATATTCTGAGAACAGATTCGGAACAGCAAGAAAAAAGCCTATTACGATCACTAAAACTGGTTTAGCTATCAGGTGCTCTATGACGGGGTGTGGGCGGTTTTGATAGGGTCTGCTAGACCCTATAATAATCACTAAGTCGGGTTAAGCAATCAGTTTCCACTTCAAGGGGTGGGGGCGAGATTGACAGGAGTGTGCCATGCCACGAGGAGTTAAAATTAACAATTATAACAAACAAATTGATTAAGGTGAGGATATAAATGTGTCTCATTCAACATAACGCGCGATAAAAACACTATTCAAATATACGTATGGCACTATAGCTTGCTGTAAGTCTCCACTGGTTAAAATCAAATCAGTAATTTGACAATCATATACCCTATTGCTCTGAGTTATGACTTAAAATGAATCCTATTGATTAAATCATTTAACTTAACCTAATTATTATCTAAAATTGAATATATACGTATATTTACATTATTACCTCTTCCAGCAGGCTATTCTGTCATGAAATTCGTGGATCGAAATTCAATTTTAAAATGGCACACGATTTTAAGTATTAACTCCTGTGAACCGTTTGAGGCTTTTCAGGCTCATCGACCAGTTTTTCGCGTTTTCCTCGAAACTGAGCGGAGCTATCAATCACTTTTGCTATTTAAATAACATTTATAGACCAAATGGCATAGCAAAATAACAAACAAATTTGCAATGAGTCATAAGCATACAATGCTCAAAATGGCTCACAGGGGTTATGTGCCAAAAACGGTTCAGATAAGTGTGTTTGGGAGACAGTCAAAATATGATCCAAACAAGATAAATATGTATATTTATATTCAATTGTAGGTCACTCATAAGTCTAACTATTAAGTTTGATTATTAATTCGTTACAATCGGTAATTTTCTGATCCATAATAGGCTTTTTAAATGTATTTAACCTGTATTGAATAACCTCCGCATATAAGGGTGGGCCAACCCACATACAGGGGTGGGACATATGTTATATTATACTATTCAACAGAATTTCGTAATGTAATTTAGCGACACAGCAGTGAATATGTATTATTTCTATGATCATATAACTAGTAAGTTGAGTAGCATGATTTAATAACATGATTTATGATAACCGATATAGTAGAAGTTAAATACAGTTACACACATTTGCTCCACCCCGAGTTGGCATGGGAAAGGTAGGCGAATGTCATCTATGATTCGCTTAACCGTAGAACGTGGGTTTTAACCTCCGTGTTAATAACATGCTACACTCGGGACGCAAGAAGTGTCCGATTTGAAGAAGTCAACTGGTAGCCTTTAAATTCCACGTGCGGTGATATTAGGTGTACGGAAATTAGGTCCTTTGATCTGCGTGATCAAATATACGACTCAACTCCAAGTGGTACGTTCATTAAAATACTTGGGATGACTAAACACTTTTTTCATCCCGACTGTAATTTGCACATTCAAATTAACGCATTAATGTCGCAAATTTTAATAAAAAAATCAATTTAATTAAGGCCATCTTATATATTACGTATTAATTTATTTAACTTCACGATACAAATGTATGCCATTCAATTTAATACAAGATAAGGAAAATTTCAAATATCTTTATGACATTATTGCTTACTGTAAGTCTTCGCAGTTTAAATACATTTAATAAGCTCATGTTTTTAAACATTAATCTGGTCAATTTTAACAAGTTAATCGTTAAACCTGTGAGTACAATTGAATATATATGTTTATCTTGTTTGAAATATATGTTGACTGTCTCCAAACACAACTTATAACAAACCGAACCACTCGTATATTGAGTCCGCCTCCGAAAATAGGATATAAGACGAAACTAAATTGGAATTTGAAGAACCAAACGAAATATCTTTATATTCGGGCCGAGGTTTAAATGGTTACTCTGAAATATTACTGGAAATGCTGAAATTAAATCCGTGTCTGCACGAATGTCAAGCTTTTCAAATTTGGTTGTTTTGTATTCGATAATCAGCATGAATTTTCCATTTTTCATTTCCATTGCATCAGTAACTTCAATCATATCTTCAAACTAAATGTTATGTCTATTTATCGATCATTTAGATATGTTATATAATAATATGCTAATATCCCTAATTTATTTATGCATATAATTTTTCTAATGTATTCTTTTTACTTCCACAGTATCTAGAGAACATATAAGATGTGAATATAATTAATGTATCAGCGAATAATCAACACATACTCATTTATACCAACTTAGAATACAGTTGATATCTAATGTAATCTTACTGACTCCATTTATGAACGCCCGGATATAGATTAATTAATATCAACAGTTCTTTAAGCCTCTTGTATAAAACTGACACGATGTGTCATCTTAACCCCCACGCCGCAGAAACGCTTCTACCCTCACGCTGCAATCTAGTTCATCTCTATACCTCTATTTGTGTGGCTGTAATACAAATTATTTAGTATAGTAACTAACGCTGAGGTTGTTTGAATTTCTCGGCTTCTAACATATTTCAGTTTCTCGCATTTACTGTTGCCTGCAGTCATTAGCATTTAAATCAGATCATCTTTGGCCATTTGCAGTGAAAACTAAGTAATTATATCCACTTTTGGCGTGACTTCCGGTCCACAGATGGACCTAAAAATTATTTGATCGCGATAACCGATAAGACCAAAGCCAAAATTGTATCTCCTTTATAAATTTATATCTTCATTATAAGTAAGCCAAAGCACGGCAGATACGTGTTTGTACGAATAATATAGGGAACATACGGTTTAATAATCTGTCGCCGTAACATTCATTATGATGGAGTTGTCGTATGAAATTCATTGCAAAATGGAAACGCAGTTATACTCTTGTGTGTATCACAAATACAGTGAAGTCACAAAAATTGTAACAATTTGAAGAAGCCAATCACGAGCCCTTAAATTCTAGGAGCGTTGATATTAGGTGTATCGATCCCTTTTAGCAGAATTCGTTTATTTTCTATCATATTGCTTGCCTCATCTCCCTCCACCTCTGCACTAAATCTGGCTGTATTCTACCCACGGATTTTGTTAATATTATATATGGAATGGTTTATAATCCGTTAGACCCATACGCGAAAAGAAACAGGAAATGTCTAATCACTAATTGATTTCAAGTCAAAATATTTTTTGTTTTTTTTTCAAAAAGTTTACGCACGAAAATTGAGAGCTTAAATTTGTAAGTCGATTAAATACGGACGGGGGAAGTATTTGTCCAGTTTTCGGATTTTTCTTTTTTTTTGTTAGGCTATTAATTGCTGCCTCGGACCATGGGGGTGTACTTTTGACAGCCGCGTAAGTCTAAAAGATTGTTCATCAAAAGTGGATTTGACACAATAATTTTTCCCTTCTATTGACGTTCAGCTTTTGACGGAAATTTTCGTTTTCGTGGTCGAAAGTTATCCTAGAACGGGGTCAAGGAAATTCTGTTTAGAAGTACCGCTCCATCTTTTCTAACTAAGAAACTTATGCCTCAAATCGTAAAAATATTAATTTCTTAATGAGCCGTGTCTGAGTTTGTCACAAAATACTAAAACTTCACAAACATACAGTGGAACAGAATGACAGAGTCCACAAAGCGTTTTCATTTATTTTTACAAACTACTATAATTTATAAATGTACATCCAAATCGAAGTGGAAATATACTAGCTTTTATACTAGCCATAATACAACGGTAAAACACGCGAAATTTCATTCAACTGTAATTTTCTCAATCACAAAATCTGACTAAAACAGATTGACAGTGTACACATGTAACAACAGCTCTGTATTATAAAACATAATTCATCAATTATTTGACATGCAATTTCTATTACACACGCATTCTATCTATTACGCACTCTCTCCTTGTCCCTTTCGACGTCTCCCTCTATCTCGCTCCCTCTCCGTCTCTTTTCCACTCTCTCTGTAAGACCTCTCACTCGACCACAAAATATTACCTACGGAAAAGTTTTGACTAAAATACAAAAAGGCAGCAACTAAGATTACCCTAATACCATCTGATTGATCGATAAATAGTGGAACGGATTATTATTAGTTTATATTTCTACTCACATAAATCATGGTATTTATTTTCTGTTTAATTGGTGTTAATCTTGTTATCAGCGATTTGGTTGGGCTTTTCTTAACCACTATGTCCATCCCTTCATCACCAAAGTTCAATGTATGTTCTATACCCGATAATCCTATTCTTCGGGAATAAATTTTTACATCGAAAGTACGCGGAGATTCGGCAGGCAGCGATTGCTGATAATGTGGAATAGGCTCTTGTGTGAGTTGTAGCATAATAGAATCATCATGATTAGGTCGGATCATTTTATCATTGATTTCTTTAAGAGTTGTACATTTCAAACATGTCAAAAAATTCTTAAAATGTCGAACATTTCGAAATCATTTTTAATTCCGAAAATGACGAATAAAATGTTGAAGACAGGAAAATCCTAATTGTGCTCCAATTTAAGACATTTTGACATTCTGGAAAATTTGGAAAATGTCAAGTGTCGAATTCGGACGACCTCAGAAATTCATGTACACATTTTCCTTTCAATAGAATGTTTTCACCAATGAGTTTTATGAATTTAAAACCATTATATTTACATTTCAAACAGTATTCATATCCTTCACTGGCTTCGAGTATGATAATATATATCTATAATATATATCATGATAAAATTTTCACTTTTTATATTTTGTTATGATTTAGAAAGCATGCCAAGATCCCAAAGTATGTTCACTAAAAATTCGACTCGAAGTCAATTTTGTCCATTTTGGACAATGTGATTTTCGAGGACCATAGCTTAAAAAAATAATCGGAGTATGTTTTCGATGCTTTTATTGGATGACTTGGGGTCTACTTAATTTAGTACAATTTAGTTCGGTGAGTAAAAATTAATATTTTTGCAAAAAAAAAATTTCTCACGTTCTATCTTAAGGGAGGGTTAACCATAAGACGCCGTGTAAATTTGCATATTCTGAGAACAGATTCGGAACCCCAAGATAAAATTCTACAACATCAACTAAAGCTTAACATTTAATAGCCGCGTATCATCATATTTCGTTTTATAAATTATCATTTCCTTTGTCAACATGAAATGTCCGGAGAATTAAGTTCATAATTTCGTTGATGGACATAGAGTTCTTGACTCGTACTTTCATTTCATTTCGTTCACTTACTTGATAATCGTGAATAAAGGGAACTTTTAAGACACCAATGTGGATGACAATTGCCTTATCAATATCAGTTTCACAGTTTTCGACAATAGCCAATCCTATAGATATATTAACACATAGGATACTTATTATGTTCTCATTAAGGTAGCTGTTTGTCAGAATACTTCTAATTAAATGCTCCTAAATAAATAAAGAGTGCTGATTCCCAGCTAATTCTTCAGAGCTACTTTCGTATTAACACCATCTATGTGACATTCCCGAGAACAAACTACATTTGAGACCAATTGGGAGCGTTTAAATTCCACGCGCGTTCATATTCGGTATTGAATTTAGTTCCTTTCATTGACCACCTATGTGAGCCATGAAGAAAAAGCCGATTCTAATCAACTTAGGCTTTAGGTTCGTGGCTCACGTAGGTGCTTAATACGTTGGCTTTAAATTCATGGTTAAAATTAGTAACCACAATGTGAGCCATGAACCTAAAGCCAAATTTGATTACCTTTACGTTCTAAACTTGAACGTTGCCTTTTTTGTAATCTAGTTTGGCGTTTGATTCGTGGCTCACATGGTTAGTCATCTAATTTGGACCTGAAATTCGTAGTTCAAATTTACAGTCATCTAGATTGGCTTTAAATTCGTGGCTCACATTTGGGCCATATATTTGGTCTTTCGCTTCGTGGCTCACTTTTGTGTTCGTCTAATCTGGCTTTTGATTCGTCGGTCATATTTGGTCATATATTTTGTCTTAAAATTCGAGTGATACTCAATGTGAGCCATGAATTATAAGCCAAAATAAATGCTCCCAAATTACCACATACCCAGTGTATTTGTTTTCTCATAGTTCTAACCTAGATGTAGACAAAGGGCATTAGGAAGAAACGGGCTATCGTTTCCAAAAAAGATTTATACCTTTCTCAATTTATCCGCGCTGTTCTTACTTTACGAACCCTATAAAAACATCATGGTATTGATGCCGCTAGAGTATTTGTGAATGTTTTTATAAATTCGATATACAATTAATACCTAGACGCCCTAATACCTGAACGTCTTTTAAATCAAAAATAGTTTCGGTAATGTTAAAAAAAAGTGAAGGAAGAAAAAACACAACAGATATACTGAGATTTGAACATTGAGTGCCTCCTACAACACACCTATCCAAACTTTTAACGAGACTTACCAGCCTGATAGAGTTTGTTCTTGCGGTTCCGAATCTATTTCCAGAATGTCCAAATGTATACGCCTTCGTACAGTTAACCACCTCTAAAGACAAGCAAGTCAAACAGACCTTTTTAAAACGTTAATTTTAACTCATGGGAGCATTGCAGGTCACTGAACTAAATCGTGCTAGATTAATTAGGCCCTTTGGCATCCAATAAAAGTATCGCAAATATGCTGCGATTATTTGTTTAAAAGCTCACATTGTCGAAATGGATACATTTATTCCTGTATTCTAGCTTTTACGGCGTGGAACATACTTTGGGATCGTGGCATATTTTCTAAATCATAAAAAATAGAAAAGTGAAAAAGCCGTGATTTTGTCACTTTTTTAAAATTTGGGCTATAACTAGGTCACGTGTTAAGAATTCGGGGTCGGTCATCTGAGTATAATTGGAGTTTGAGTCATGACGCGTCGAATAAGTCGACTTTCGAGCCAATCCGACATACTTCACGAAATCACTAAATAACGGGTCTATGAGAAAATCTATCAAATACCCTTAAAATTTGATATGTTATAGGGTTTGGCATTACGATCAAAGTTTTACCTTACCAAAAGTGTGTACAATTGATGCTTCTCAAGTTATGGTAATTTAAAAAGTGAAATATTGTGAAATTTTAAATTACCATAACATGATAAGAATCAATTTTACGCACTTTTGGTAAGATATTTAGTTATTTCGTGAAGTATGTCGGATTGGCTCGAAAGTGGCCTTATTCGACGCCCAAAGTTTCAAAAAGTGACAAAATCACAGCTTTTTCACTTTTCTATTTTTTATGATTTACAAAATATGCCACGATCCCAAAGTATGTTCACTAAAAATTGGACTCGAAACCACGCCGTAAAAGCTAAAATACAGGAATAAATGTGTCCACTTCGACAATGAGACTTTCGAGGTCCATAGCTTTTAAATACTTTTATTGGATGCCCAGGGGCTAATTAATCTAGTACGGTTTAGTTCGGTGAGCGGCCGTGCCCCCATGAGTTAAAATTAACGTTTTTGACCTGCTTGTCTTTAGAGGGGGTTAACTGTACCAAGGCTTATAAATTTGGTCATTCTGAAAATAGATTCGGAACCGCAAGAACAAACTGGCTAAGTCTCGTTAAAAGTTTAGGTGCATCCTGGAGGGGGCGGGGCAACTTTAGATAGGTGTGTACACCAGTTGTTCTCAGGATTTAACTATTATTTTCCACCCTGTTGTCTATTTTCTTACAAATAGCTATCTAAGAGCGAAAAAGTTAAATTCATTTTCAAGAAACCTTGAATAGTATCATTGTGCTCACGGAGGGAATCGATATCGAAAAATGATTCCTTCATTTCTTGTTCAAGTCCAATCTTCCAGTCTGTTTCAATTTTGTCATTTTCAATCATAAACAAAGAATGTGTACTTTCACCTATGCCACTATTACATGTTGATTGTCGAGACGATGCACTGACTATTACACGCCTATCAAAACTTCCCCCACCTAGGGGGTCTGGGCTGCAAGATCGGTTAACGAGACTTATTGGGTCTGATAGAGTTCTTCCTTGCCGTACTGAATCTATTTTCAGAATGTCTTTTGGAAATGTGATTTCGTGCAGTATGTCGGATTGGCTCGAAAGTGGACTTATTCGACGCGTCATGAATCAAGCTTCAGTTCTTCTCAAAGGACCAACGCCAAATTATTAACACGTGACCCAGTTATAGGCCGAAAAAGGTTAAAAAAGGTAAACTTTTCCAAAAAGTGACAAAATCACGAATGTTTTCACTTTTCGATTTTATTATGATTTAGAAAGGATGCCAAGATCACTAATCAACTATATTCGACTCACGTTTTGTCTTTAGAGGGGGTTAACTGTACGAAGGCGTGTAATTTTGGACATTCTGAAAAAAGATTCGTAACCGCAGGGAGAAACTCTATCAGACGCACTAAGTCTCGTTAACCGGTCTCTTGCAGCCCAGACCCCGTAGGGGGGGCAGTTTTAATAGGCGTGTATTATAATAGTTATTGTTTCAGCTTTGTTTTTTAAATAGAACTTCGCTTGAATACATTTTTAACTTTATAATTAACCCTCTTTTAAACATTTACGCGTATTCGCCATACTTAAAATCGATATTTTATGTCGCTTATATATAATTATATTTTGTAACTGCTTAACTGTATTTTTTAGCGATTGGGGTCATTTTTGGGGTCTGCCATTTATATGTATTCATGTGATTAAATATCGCCTTTTTGAAGTTTTTTCGACCCCCATTTATGACGTCATTTTTATAGGAATAAAATAGGAATCTAATGATTTCGAACCCACAAGCTTACTCTTACAAACTCGAAATTGACCCATCGGGCTAAGAATCTGGTAAAATTCCATGAATTATTCAATTTGGCAACAAGTTCACTACGACTTGATTCCAAGTTATAAAGAATGATGAATCATAACTCTTTAAATTCATTAACTTCACGCTGGGATTCGATCCCGAGCTAATACATCAATTTCTATGGACGCTGTGTCGACTCAGCTAAAAATAGGAAGAATTTCAAAAACATTTTGATTAAAGTGAATCAATTGAAATTTCGAACTTCTGGGGGGTTAGCATCAAAAATTGTGGGTTAATATATTAAAAAACCAGCATGAAAACAATACTTTTAAAAATAACACGAATTACATCAACGGTCCTAAATGATAATTCTGGATCAGGGGCTCTTTCTCCATTAGAATATAGAAAACACGCCAATCCGACTAAATGTTTGTATTGAACATCCTGTTTTATTTTTATTTTTATCATTTTTTGTGATTCATGAGGACTATTGATATAAAATCGTAGGCGTTCCAGTTTAGTTCCAGTTTTTTTGTAAAGTGAAATATTGTATGACTTGGACAACATGTCGGGATTTTTAACTTCATATCTAAACTGATTTATATAAGTTGTTTATTAAATTATATTATCCAAAGTGTATACATGTTACTAATTGTTAAACACGGCTATCAAATGTGCCCCCTATCCCTGTCCGGGCCAACTCATACACATGTGTCAAGAGCTGCCACCTCCCCCACCCCTTCAGGAAGCAAGTGATCGGTTAGCGAGACTTAGCTAGTCTGATAGAGTTTTTTCTTGCGGTTCTGAATCTTTTTCAGAATGCCCAATATTATACTCCTTCATACAGTTAACCCCCAAAAAACCCTATTGTGGAATTTTAAATTACCATAACTTGAGAAGAATCAATTGTACGCAGGTTTGGTAATGTACAACTTTGAACGTGAAGCCAAACCCTATAGCATATCAAATCTTAAGGGTATTTGATAGATATTCTCATATAACCGTTATGTGGGGTGGGGGAATTTAAGTCTTTTCAAAAAGTGACAAAATCACGAATTTTTCACTTTTCGATTTTATTATGATTTAGAAAACATGTAAAGATCGCAAAGT